>JAFNEN010003407.1:0-10763 GCA_019343175.1 Oedothorax gibbosus
AAAAATAAACGACATGCGCATCTTAGCTATCCATAATATCGAAGTCTAATAAATAGGAGTTGATGCACATCCATTAGAAGTCCCAAATGTCTAAGTCTAAATTAGTCTACACATAGATATCTTATAGATATCCAAAAAATAGATTTTGTGGACGGATATGCAATAGATGTCCAAAAGACATCTCGAACGGCTAATGGATCATGTAGATTACCAATAGATATCTTGTAGACAATAGTGGCTGTGTGGGAACACTGCATCAAAAAATTTTGCTGTGTCAAGATGCACGACAGTTGATGGCAGCTTGGTGGAGTCCATTTTGGGGGCAAAATTCAAGCTTACCTCAGCCATGAAACGTGGAATTGTCCTCGAAAGTGCAGTTCTTCAAGAGCTGAACGAAGATCTGGTGGTAGATTTCCCAAGTGGCTTTCTTCTGTACCCAAAATACCCTGCTTTGGTGCTTCACCCGACGGAATATCAAGGGACTTTGTGGAATAAGTGAAGTGCCCTTCTACCAAAGCCACATTTGAAACTTACTTTCAGAATTTCTTGCCTGCAGATAGGTACCATGCACAAATGAAAATGTTTTTTGCAAAGAAACCCAAAGGGCTGTTTTGTGTTGCCGACCCAGACTTCGAAATCAACAAAATGATAACTGAAATCTGGATTGATTTTGACGAAACCTTTATTAATGATTTAATGTCTATCTCATTTGGAAAAGTGCCATTTTTAATCGACTGTAAAGTTTTTAATGTGGTATTTATGTCTGAGGAAATATGATACTTACATAATATAGCAATGGACAGAATTTATTTTGCCCTTGCTAAGGGTTGGTACCTGCTATTGCACTACTTGTAGGTATCGACCCAAAAAATTTAACAATAGAACCACTACACTTACATGCACCTTCTGCCTCAGACATGCAGTTTTTATTCAATGTTTTTAATTATTTCATATTCTAGCTTATTTTAGAAAAGTATAATTTTTAAAACTGTAAAATTTGCTAAATTTCGTTTTTTGTCTGCTGATAGTAATATTTGTATTAAATTATTTTTATAAATATGTTTGGAAAAGTGCCATTTTTAATCGACTGTAAAGTTTTTAATGTGATATTTATGTCTGAGGAAATATAAATACTTACATAATATAGCAATGGACAGAATTTATTCTGCCATTGCTAAGGGTTGGTACCTGCTATTGCACTACTTGTAGGTACCGACCCAAAAAATTTAACAATAGTACCACTACACTTACATGCACCTTCTGCCTTACAGACATGCAGTTTTATTCGGATCAGATTTAATGTACGGGGTTCATGCCCCGTGGCCAGAATCTTCCTGGTCAGAATCTGTATATGGTATAATTAATCACGTTGGGGTCGGGTGGTTTGCCGGGTAGGGGGTTCAGGTAAATTGCAATATGAAAAGGTGAGACATCCCTTAGCGACGTGTACGATGTAGCACATACACATTCCCTCAATCGTAAGCCCTTTCGTTACCTCTTGAAAGGCCTGTGTGTGAACTATTAATCACTGACCTGTCAGTTTCAGCAAGGGAGGAATGAAAGGGGAGGGGTTCTCCTCAATCCTAAGAGTCTCGGGTAGCCCTGTTTGGTCACAAGTCATTTGAATTACTAAATGCAGAAAGGAATCCGTTCATTTTTTTGGTCTCTCCCGTAAATACGTATAAGTAGTTTTTGTTCCAAATGTCTTTATTTGACAACTTTTGAAGCTCTGATTATCATAATGTATATCCTTATAAAAGCTTAGTCCTTATTAAGCTTAGAGACACAGTACCTCAAAATCATCAGAAATGTCATTTTTTTGAAAATTTTGTTTTTAAACCATGATGCAAAGTTCTTTAATTTTATAATTTGCCTCCCAGTTGGCACTATTAAAAAATTGAAACTTTATCTTAATTATCTCACTTTCAATTTTTCAGTTCGGGTTTTTCATAAATCCCCAAGGCTTTTGTAAATATTTAAGCTAGAGCCCCAAAGAGTATTTTTTTTTTACATTGACAAATATGAGTTTCATGAAAGTGTGGACGTAATAAGATCTGTTTTTTTTTTTAAATTTTCAAGTTAAAAAATAGTTTTTAAAAGTCAAAATTTACCTTTGCACATAAACCTTTACTTTGCTTTGTTGGCTAGATTAAAATCCTTCCACAGTTTGATGAACATGTGTTCAAAGAAAAAGTTTAAAAATTCTTTAAACTGTGAGTAGTAAGATTTTTAAAAGGCTTTTAAAAATGAAAATTTTGAATTTTTGCAAAACATCTTGTATAAATACATTTTTCTTGTAATATCTGTTGAAAACTAATTAAAAATCGTCTTATTTATATTTTATAATTATAAATATCCATTTTTGGTTCTCCATTGGAATTGTATATGGTGAACTATTACCCAACAAGACCCTTAATCAGTTCCTCTAGTAATATGCCTAGAATTGAAATAAATTTTGGTGCTCCTAAAACTTACAATTACTTTCAATTCATGTTTTAATTACGTATAGGAATTTTATATATTTTCAAACGTTACCATTTTAATTTAATAAGTTTGTGCACTAACTAAACAAAAATCCTATGAAATACTTAAACATAAAATATTATGGCATTTACTCCACGTTTCACGTTTAGAAAAAAGAACAAAGAATCAACTTTTTATTCAATAATTTTATTTTAATAACTGATAAAGAAACATTGAAATGTTAGCATATAGAAAAAATATAATTAATTTCAAATAAATTTGACATATTTAAAAATTTAAAAAATCTACATCCTATAATCTGTCAAATTTATTACTCATAGTGTCATGAATGGGAAAAGCTGGGTAACGAATGGGACAAAATAAAAATAAATAGTTTAAAGTAAGTTTAAACATTTATTTTTGCACTGCATTGCATTTAGTAAAACACAAAACACTTTGGAATATCTATATTAATAAGTGCATTTACTTTAGAGTTAAAATTTTGCATTCAAAAGTTCAAAACTTCTATCAAAGGTAAAAAAATGAGCTAGTGTGCACAGTTATACTATGAAACTTGTCGTTTTCCCCATTTCTGCGCAAACACTGCAGTTTTACATGACTATCTTCAGGTTTATTCATTGGTGTGCTTGCAATTTTAGCAGATATTTTTTCGCTAGCTACAAGTCAAGAATATGGGACTGTTCCATTCATGACTTACCCACATAGAAGAAGCCCCCATTAAGAGAAGTCAAAAATCTGTTTTTAATTGAACTTAAAATTACCGTTACTGCTATATCCTTCATTAATACAAAAAAATAGTTAACTTACCTCTTAAAAGTGGCATCCTCGCTTAGCCAAGTATCGAGCATGTATGTATGCATATCTTCGATTGCTCTCACATTGATGGCTTCTTCTTCAGGGGCCTCTTCGTGAATTTCAGAAAAGACCTCTTCCAGGTCTTCTAACGGAACTAAAGGTAGTGCCGCTAGTCGACGGACCCAATTCCTTATTTCTTCGCACTCTTTATATTGTTTTGCCAATCCAAGTTCTTGGACCTAAAGAAAATATTACACTACATTAATTTTCTTTACGGTATTTTTTTTGGTTTTACGGTATTTTTTACGGTATTTACTTTGGTATTTTTGAGGCCCGTTAGTCTCATTCAATTATTTTTTAAAGAATAGTTAAATAATAAATATTTGAGGGCTGGGGAGCCCAGTCGGTTAGGCATTCGCCTAGCATGCGGAAGGTCCCATGTTCGGATCCGGGCATCGCCAAAATAACTGCCGACCTATAAACGGCCCGTGCAGCCAAAATTGTCCGACGAATAATACCCCGTGTGGAGGGAGTGTGCGTTAAATATCCTTCAAAGTCCTAACGCTGCGTACGATGTCGCCCTTAATGGTTGCGTTGGGTGCCTACTCAGGTGTCGGCTCGTCACTTGACTGTGGTTCTAAAATACGACGCCCGTCGCCAATAGCCCTCGGGTAGCTCTAGTGCGACTATAATTCAAACTAAAACTAAATAAATATTTAAAATATCTTCTAGATGTTCATAAATAAACAGTTTTTACATTAAAAATATTTACAAAGTTAGATTTTCTCTCTAAAATTGATGTAAACCATTTCAAAATAATAATATCGCAATAGTTAATTTGAAGTGATCCTTCACACAATAAGTGAAAAATATATAAAAGGATTAAAAAAAAAGTTTAGTTTAACTCACCTTTCTCCAAATACATTGAGTATAATGAAAAAAAACATCCTTTAACATTTGATGCTGGAAACTCTTATTGAACAGCGTTGATCGCTGCCATCTCAAAGTCAATAACGACATCTTGAACTTCAAAATTCAAACCTCTTTTTCGGGCTTCTTCTTTTACTGCAGACAGCATTCTTTCATAGGTGGTTTGCCTTTTGTTTCCCAATAAACAAAACACCAAGGGAAATATTTGTCCAAGATACCGTCCATGGATGGTATAAAGTTGTTTAAATACTTTTGGAACTATCTTAAAGGTTCCATCCATAAATAATTTTTTTCCACTGCATAGCAACTTTAAATTTTCAAGAGTGCAGAATATCTGAAATTTAAATGAAAGTAATAAGAAAATAAAAATTTCTCTTAACATAGTAATCAATTGGTTGATTTAAAGGTTTCTTTAGTTGAATTAACCATCACTGTGTATTAAAACTCCAGAGCCACAACAACCAATATTTTTTAACAATTCCTAATAATATCTTTATTGTTGTAATATTATTGAATTTATTTAATCTATATCTTTAATATTTATAATATTTTAAAGAAAAATAACGATTTAACAAACTTGCGATTTAACTAAAATTTAAAAAAAAAATGGTGCACATGTTTTACTAACTTGCGTTTAATTACTAACATGGCTCAATTTTCTCTTTTCTCTTCACATTCTAATAGAAATTTTACGTCGCTTCGGAACGCATAGTTTACATTAATATTCACAATTAAAAACTTACCATAATTCTGTTATCTCCAATACAGAACAAAATTGAGTCAAAATAAGTAAAATATATATTCATTATTAAATATTCGGTTGATATTATTCTGCATATTTTAAATTCTTTGTTACGGACTTACTATTTTTACTTTTTATTACTATACTTTACTATTACTATTATTTAGGGTATGTTTCAGACATTATGTATAGAATATATTTAGTGAAAATAAGTCATGTTCAAATTATTTTTTTTATTTATGATCAAAAACTCAAAAAAAAATAAAAAAATTGCGCGTTTTTAATGATTTGGAATAGCAGCCAAGTGAAGTAATTATCCAAACAATAAACAACATGAGAGCGCTTTCTTTTTTTGCTCAACTCCGTTTAAAATCAGGGCCGGATTTAAGGTTTGCCGCTTGTAGGCAGGCTAACGATTGATTTTTCGCCAGATATAGTTTTCTTTACTTTTTGTTTCTTTTTACATATTAGAATCATCTATGTACCTTTACACTCAAATCGAAAGCGAAATAATACGCGAAATAATTTTTTAAACCGTTCTACTATTTTTCTTACAACTTCCAAATCCGGGGGGGAGGGTGCAATTGCCCTCGCAACTACCATGTTTACAACTAAATATTAGTACTATATGTACGTTTACGATTTACGCATTAATTTAAATTATTAGTTTTCTTTCTTACGACGAGATTTCACTTGAAACCATTTATATAGGTTCTAAACTTTATCATAGAACATATTTTAGCGGGGATTTTTTTTTTATTTAACCCAAACGTCTACAGTTAAACTATTGAATTATGACGGGGAAATAATGAATTTAATTTTAAATGAAAATATTAAAAATACGATAAAAACTCATAATAACTAAAAATAACATAACATACCTTCAGGTGTGTTTTGCATTTTTAATCTCTATTTTTAAAACGCACAAAATTCTCTGTGACTGTTAAGAGTCAAAATCACGTTTGAAATGATCATCCTTTGTTTTTCTAGTATACAGTTCAGTTTTCTAGTATACAGTTCAGTTTTCTAGTATACAGTTCAGTTTGTTTTTGTATTTCAGTTCTCTATATACATCGTCTTTTAGGAGGAGAGAACTTCTCTGGAGCAATTTATTTGTGGCAGTAAATTTATTTGTAGGTAATTATGCGAGAAACCAAAAATGTTTCACTCTAATAAGTAAAGCAAAAATATTTTAATACATTATTTTAGCCTTAACTTCTCTACCTTTAACTCATTAATAACGATTGGCAAGAAAATTTGCCACGCGAAAATTAGTTTTCTGCTTATCAACCTAAACAAAATGTATAAGACAAATGAAGACCATTGTGTGTGTGTGTGTCCTGAATAATTAATATAGAACAAATTAGGTATCGAACAAATTAAGTTACACGAAACCCGGATCTTAAACTTAAAGTTAACATTTTTATACGGAAATGAAGGTGTTAAGTTCGTTCACAAAGTCTTCCTTAATAGGCTAAAAATAACTTAAACTTAAAATTGAACTTTTTTTATTTTGATAAATACAAAAATGCTAGTGCATTTCAGTGACCAAAGATGGACGCATTTTGGTATAACATTTCCAAATGAACATTCCAAAGCTTCCCCCCATTGTAGTGTCCCCTTCCGACACGCCTACTTCAGAGTTGGGTTCCTTTTCTAAACACGGCATAACACCTGGTCATCTCTTGAGGGACCATGTAGTGAAATCCTCCCTACAATTTACGTGCAATTCCTTTAGGAATAACAAAAGAGACATCATCACATATACAACCCCTTTTCCACCCCATCGCTGTGCTATTGTTCAGTTCCGAACACCTGGGTTCTAAGGATGGGGTATCTAGTGACGGGGAAGACACCAGCCCATTACTGCAGACCCCCAAGGGGAATGGGTAAACGTGTTATCTTTCTCGGTGTGGTGTGGTTGTGGGGTTGCAAGCTAGATTGTTTTTGTTGTATTTTTTTACACGGTCACTTTGGGTTTGATTCTGTGGAATGAAAAGAAAAACATAACATATAATCTGTGCAAAAGTTGGTATTGCAGCTGCCATACCAATCCGGCCTCACTGCCAAAGCTGGTATGGCAACTGCCATACTGGTTCCGGAGCCACTGAGTGCAACTGATAATTAAACTACCCATTTTTACAGCCTGAATCGAAGCTTGCAAGCCTGTCAAAGTGCAAAGAGGGCAAAACTGTTAGGTAATTTCATACTTAGGGAAATACCAACATATATATATATATATATATATATATATATATTTAAAAAATTCAATATTGTGTGTGTTTCGAAGATAGTTTTTAACTAGTATAAGTGTTTGGATCTCCATCTCATGGGAGGGGGGGGGAGGAAAGAATAATTGGAGTGAACGATTTCCGTTATTTTTTGAAAATACCAGTATGTTCTTCATACCAGTTTAAGATTCTGTTGTTTATTACGAAATCTTAGAGAGGGCGCCATTCACATGGTGCCATTTTGGGCTAAAATAACGCTTTAAAAATTATTGAGGGGAAATTAGAAAATAAAATAATTATACAATTACGTATTATTGAAAAATAATTGTTTAAAAAGTGAACTGTTAAAAAAGTTAAAGATGGCGCCTTTTCGGGCGCCTAACGGCGCCCAAAATGGCGCCCTTTGTAAAATTATTGGGGGGGGGGGGAGGCTCCCCCCCCGTCTCCCCCCTACAACTTACGGCCCTGAGTGTCATGGTTGTGCTGCGCATGCTGGTGGATGTAAGCCTGCAGTTGCCTTCTTGTTTTGGCTGCATCGGAAAAGTTCGCTTCCTTCACCAACTGAAATTGAATGTTATTGGAAAAAATCCAGCTTGTCTTGTGTAGGAACTTCGATTAAGTTTTTGCCTTCATCTGAAATGGGGAAGAAACCAGTTCGACCTTTGCCACCAAACGATGCCTCAGTGTATGATGAATTTGTGGATATTCTAAAGCAGAATAACGTCACAGATCTCAACATATGTAATACGTTTCAAGTGTGTCCCATGAAAGCTGAGCTATCTCTGCATTATCTGAGGAAAAATAATCCCAGCGCAGTAACAGGGCCCGATGAGTTTTTAGAGTTTACCAGCCAGAAGATGACTGAAAAGTTGTGTCAGGAAGCTGCAACTGCCACAATGGGTCAGTCGGAGAGTCCTTTGTGGCATGAGTTACGCTATGGAAGGATCACTGCATCAAAAATTTGTGCTGTGCCACGATGCACGACGGTTGATGGCAGCTTGGTGGAGTCCATTTTGGGGGCAAAATTTAAGCTTACCTCTGCCATGAAACGTGTAATTGTCCTCGAAAGTGCAGTTCTTCAAGAGCTGAGACGAATATCTGGTGTTAAGATTTCCCCAAGTGGCTTTCTTCTGCACCCAAAATACCCTGCTTTTGGTGCTTCACCCGACGGAATATCAAGGGACTTTGTGGTGGAATGAAGTGCCCTTCTACCAAAGCCACATTTGAAACTTACTTTCAGAATGGCTTGCCGGCAGAGAGGTACCATGCACAACTACAAATGCAAATGTTGTTTGCAAAGAAACCCAAAGGGAAGTGTTTAATGTGATATTTATGTCTGAGGAAACATGAATACTTACATAATATAGCAATGGACAGAATTTATTCTGCCATTGCTAAGGGTTGGTACCTGCTATTGCACTACTTGTAGGTACCGCCCCAAAAAAATTTAACAATAGAACCACTACACTTACATGCACCTTCTGCCTTACAGACATGAAGTTTTATTCGGATCAGATTTACTGTACGGTCCCCCTTGGCGCGATTTTCCGGATTTGGCGATAAATAATTTTTTCTGGTAACCTGTCTGACTTCGACTAAAGATTCGAATTCTATGACTTCGCACCGATGACGTTTTCCGGCAACCCTATCGGACCGTTGGTTGAGTTTTCATAAGAAATATTCCCATACGATCTTTTCTTTGAATCGTGGTTTTTAAAAAAAAGTCGCCAAAATACGGACGTTTGGCGCGATTTTGGAAAGTTCGCCAAGGGGGACCGTGCAGTAAATCTCCACCGTTTTATTCAATGTTTTTAATTATTTGATATTCTAGCTTATTTTAGAAAAGTATAATTTTTAAACTGTAAAGTTTGCTAAATTGCTTTTTTTGTCTGCTGATAGTAATATTTTTATTAAATTATTTTTATAAATAGGTCAAGATAATCAAAAAATTATTTTCACATTAGATGTGTTTTGTTTGTGTGACATCTAAGAAAATAAGTCGAACAATATATTTTTGAATAAATTATGCTTATAGTAAATTTAAAAACCATCAATTACATTGATTGTAAATTATTTTTAACCAGATAGGTTGAAAAGAGAATAAACATTTTAAATAAAAACCATTTATTATGAAAACAATATTTACAAGATAAATTATTAATACAGCAATGATATAATGGCTGGTCTGTTCATTGTCGACTTCCGGCAAGCTTGAAAATTTAACGTATGGTTGCTTTCCCTATCGAGTTTATGATATCTCAAGCGAAATGTGTACTACATTTTGGCATTTTCGTCGCTTTCTCTCGTGTAGCTCTAGTGCGACGATAATTCCAACTAACATATAGAAGCTCGCTTTGAATTTATGCCACTAAAGAAAAACAAATTCCATGGTTGGTCAAAAATATAAAACCCAGGAAAGAGATATAAATTAACAAGCATTACATAAATTTTATTGGCTGGAATTTAACTTATTAACTAGCAAATTTATACCCGTTCTTCGCACGGATTAAAAAAATACCAAATCGTTCCAAATATGTGTACCATATAACCTTATAGGCTTTTTTAGGTTTTTTGCTGTTACTCGGCATATATCCACTAGCTGTATCTGAATTGTAAGTGCAACCTTTACATACTACTTAATATAAGTTATCGAATAGTTATATGATGCGTGTGAATATAATATTTTTGTATGTTTAAATGTTATTTACGTAATAAAAGGAATGGGGAAGCACATACTTTTCATAAACTTTATAAAACGATAACATAACATTATCTAAAACAAAAGCACAATATTTGAAAAAAGTGTGAGGATTGTTGAGATAACGTCGCATTGAGCTGCTAGAAGGATATTGAGTCACACCTCATAATAAATGAATTGAGAGATACAACAGAAAATTACCACTAAACCAAATTAGTAAACTATTTTTCTTATTTACAAAAGAGGCAGATCAAGTAAGAAACCGAAAGCATGCATTTTATCTACCAAAATTAATCATTGAAGAAAAAAAAAGCAGCAGTATTAAACTTTTCAAAATATCGAAATGATATAAATTTGAATTATCATGTAAAAGTCTTGATGTAAGTAAATATTTGTTATTTAATTTTATTTTATATGACTAAGAGTAGAAATCAGCAAACGTGCTTTAGCTGGTCAAATTTAGAATATGTTTGGTATTTGTTACTGATTTAAGTTGTTAAAATATTTGTATTATACTTAGCTAATTTACTAAATGTTATCAATCTAATATAAACATAATAAAGTTATTGTGGTTGTTTGGGTGTCTGACCGGAACTCATTAATGAGTATGGTCATTTGTCCCATTTTATACTTTTGTGTAGATATTTGAGTGGCCTTGGGAAGTTTACTGGGTGTTCATCATTGAACTATCCAACGATTTCTCAGCCGATGCGACATCAGGGAGCCCTATAACGCGAAGAGATACTTCATTGGATTCGTCATCTAACTCAGGCGATCTAACTCACAGAAGCTCATCTCAATCTATTTCATGTTTGTTGTTAGCATTGGTTACTCCAACGAGAGTTGCAGATCTGATCAACTTAACATTCTGATTTATATAAGT
>JAFNEN010003408.1:0-10926 GCA_019343175.1 Oedothorax gibbosus
CCTCCCCCCTTCGGCTCAGGGGCTAGGGGCGGGGACTTTAATATGTTCACCTCCTAACTAGTCCAAACAAAGTTACAAAGTCAAAAATTGTGTTCCAAAACTTTCCCTCTATACCCTTTTTTCGGCCTTCGTTGCCTGGACTAGATTTTTTTTTTAAATTTTGAAAAGCTTTTTTCAACTTGTGACTTACACTACTAAAATCTGTAGTAGATTTTAGTAGAATCTGTAGTAGATAGGTAGATGGAACTAGCCTTGGTTCCAAAAAAACACTACGTAAGAAGCTCCGTTTCACATGCTGCGGTTTCGGATGATCGCAGTAGTAATGTTACACTCTTAAAACAAAAGAGTGAAATCCACTCCCATAGGAGAAGTGCATGTTCGGCACCGGAAAGGAGTGGAAATTAACTCAGACTGAGTTAAAACCGCTCGTTTTAAGAGTGTAGGACGCAGATTTTTTTTATTTCTTTTACCCACTCCTCAAAGAGTGAAATCCACTCCTTTAGGGGAAGTGCTTTTTCGGCACGGAAAGGAGTGGAAATTAACTCAGACTGAGTTAAAACCGCTCGTTTGTTTTAAGAGTGTAAGTCGACAGTATCTTTCACACATGCGATAAAAGCAGAAACCGTACTGTTATATAACTGCCGTATTGTTATATTAATGCATTTAATTAAACCGTATTGTTATATTAATGCATGTTATTAAACCGTACTGTTATATTAATGTATGTTATTAAACCGTACTGTTATATTCCTGCCGTATTGTCATATTAATGCATGTTATTAAACCGTACTGTTATGTTAATGCATGTTATAAAACCGTACTGTTATATTCCTGCCGTATTGTTATATTAATGCATATTATTAAACCGTATTATTACAATACTGTAATTTTAGCTTCCATACTACGATTATAAGGTAAAAAGTTGAAGGTATTGTAATCGTTCAGTCCGTCTGTCCGTCCGTCTGTACTAATCACTTTTGCCCATTCGCAACAATCTCTCGCTAATCTTTATTTCTTTTAAATAATAAAAGAAAATTATTTTTGCGACATCATTTAGTTTGAACTGACGTCAAATGTATTTCACTAAGATATATTTTGTTCGTATGGTGATAGGAAATGTTTTGCTACTGTTTAAAGACGAGGAATATTACATATTTATTCTTCGCCTTTTTTTCCTATTGAACACAAATGTTTCGTGGAAGCTGGTTGAGTTGGTTGGTTGGTAGATATATATTCCGGTTTGTGTGCTTGGTCAGAGAACCGTTTATAAACCTTCGTCAAGTAAGACAGACACACAACACACACCTAAGTGACAGATACTGCCATCTATCGCCACCTCCACAATTTAGACATGTCCCTGATGGGGAGGGAAATAGTCTCCAGGGCCTTTACCCGTGGGAAATTGCGTCATGACCGCTTACAGGACTTTTGGACCCACAGATTTAACGAGCACGTACTCCGCATATACTCGGTGGGTCTTCAGTGGCATCGGGATTCTATCGCGGGACCTTCCGACAACGAGGCCTTAACCACTAGGCTATTCACGGCCCCGCGGGCTGAGTGACAGATTCTGTTACAACCCTACTTGTTTAAATATGAAACTGAAATGCAACTTGGGTTATTTTTGCTATGACATAGGTGTCGATATGATTCGTAGGTGTCAATGGTATTCACAAAGCCGTCATTGATAGGTCTTGCAGGGAGACATTTAGGCTTAGTATTTAAATTAAATGGACGAACCAGAGGACGTGGTCAGAAATTTAAAAAAAAATCCTGCTTCAGAATGGAGGTAAGAAAACATTATTACAATAGATTTGTCAATGAGTGGAATGCTTTACCAGATTATGTTGTTTATTCGAAGAGAGTAGAGGAATTCAAAAAGAATCTCGATAGCTATTGGAGACTGGTGAAAAAATTAGAAATATTTTTAACCATTTTGCTGGGCCTCTGTCCTGTTGTTGGTCAAAAAAATTTTGTATTTGTATTAATATTTGTTTACCAATTTCCCAAATTTCATGGAGTTTAATTCTATTAGAATCTTTCCTAATTTGTCTAAGAATATTGTTCCTTCTCAAAAGGTCACCTTCTCAAAGGTTATTGTTTAAGACAAAAAACATCACGAATTGTTTATTTTGATCTTTAACGTGTGAGGAAACAACATGTTTAAAACAACGAGTTGATTTTATCTTAAAAGATGTTTAAGATTAAACTGTTTATTATGAAATGTCTTGGACTAAGATGCAAGATTGTAGAAATACAAATGTATAAACATTGCTTTGTTTAAAACAATAAGTCATAAAGATAAATATTGAAAAGGAAAAATCTTTTTCAATTTTTTTTAAATTTAATTTTGTTAATTTTCAAAAAATCTTGTTTCTATGAATGGCTTTATTATATATATTTTGCCTTATGTTAGTGATATATTATTTCAAATAAAAAGTACTACAGGAATTCTATCGTACATAGATGCATATTACTAAGTCCTTCATTAAACTACACTTGATCATGATAACAATTAAAATTCTACAATAATTTTTTTTAATAATTGTTCCTTGTAATTCTTCAATACTTGCTTTGAAAGCGGTCATAATTTTCACTTTTATAGATAAAGAATATTTTTAGCAAATGGTACTAAATTTTTTTTCTCTCTCCCACTTTTAACTTACCTCTTTACACGAATGACATTAAACACTATGAATCTATAAGCACATGCTGTAGAAATAATCTTCTACAATATGTGTTTTATATATTCATAGTAACTAATTTAGTATTATACATTGTAAAACCAAGTTCCTAATTTTTTGATGAAACACCTTTTGTTATTTAATTAATACTTATTAAAATTACTTATTGAGTTTTATAATAATTCTGGAGTTAAACAGATCAGCTAGTTTCTATCACTAAATATAAAAAAATACATCTGACATTGAAATTATTTCCCCACTCGAAAATAAATGCGGAGCCCTCAAAACTAAATTAATGTCCAAAAGGTTAAAAGGGTCTTGTACAGAAAGCAATGCATTTATAAGGGCTCATCAATATACCAACATCAAGGCTACAACGCCTTTAAAACGCACCCTTTGCATCGAAAAATAAAAAGAAGACCCCCAGCGATTTTCTGTAGTTTGCGAAACTTTGCCTCAAAGCGTGGCTACAAAAAAAACGTAAGATTTCTCTTTTTTTTGTGTAATTCATCAACAGGCAAGGTTTGCACTTCCAGAAGCAATGAGAAGTGTCGTAAGTTGGGCTGCTACTAAAAGATCAGGGTCGTCAGACACAAAAGGGTTGAGATTAATGGGTATTTTTATTGGAAAACAATTTTGAATTGTTAGTGAAGGGTTTTAAGTGACTTTTGGAGGGGCATTTTAAATCAAACTTACAGACATTTTTATTTAGCTAGTTATTAGTTAACGCACCTACAGTATACGCAGTTGAAGGACCACTGTATGCATAGTTAAAGGTTTGGCGACTGTAGTGCATTTTTAGGCGACTTTATGGTTTGAGTCTTGCGAATTGGAAAAGCAACTAATTTTTTTTAATTATTTTTGACACTTACTAAAACAGCATCGATAAATTGTCAAAACTCGTAAGCAATCTTTCACGCCAAGCCTGTATGTATTCTTTGTGATTCTGGACAAACTATGAACGCTTCCCACTTGGACAAATACTCTGCATTAACTGTTTTTACTTCATCTGTTGAAAAAATATTGGAGAGCAAGAAGCCTAATGGCCTAGTTGCCAACCACCAGGCTGGCATTTGAATAATAATAATAATAATAATAATAATAATAATAATAATAATAATAATAATAATAATAAATAATAATAATAATAATAATAATAATAATAATAATAATAATAATAATAATAATAATAATAATAATAATAATAATAATAATATAATAATAATAATAAATAATAATAATAATAATAATAATAATAATAATAATAATAATAATAATAATAATAATAATAATAATAATAAATAATAATAATAATAATAATAATAATAATAATAATAATAATATAATAATAATAATAATAATAATAATAATAATAATAATAATAATAATAATAATAATAATAATAAATATAATAGTAATAATAATATTAATAATAATAATAATAATAATAATAATAATAATAATAATAATAATAATAATAATAATAATAATAATAATAATAATAATAATAATAATAATAATAATAATAATAATAATAATGATGATGATGATGATGATGATGATTTTTATGATAATAATAATAATCTTCTTTCACGCCAAGTCCGCGATCAATCTTGTCTTCTCCTCAACCAACCTTTTTACTATTTTGGATGGTTAATTAAACTTGTCTTAGGGGCTTATTTTTGGATATGAGGCTTGAAAAACGTCTTATCTTGTATTCTTAAGAAATTAAAAAAAACACCTAAAGCAAGAAGAGATATTTTCGTGATCCCATATGAAATTTGTCAATTGTAATGTATGTCTGTTAAATTGTACGCAAATATATTTTAAAAAAAACGAAACCTTGCTATTTTATACTCTTCTGTTAAGTTAAAACTATTTTTGTTAAATATCCTCCATATTACACTATTTATTAATTTTCTCTTAATATAATTTTCTTTTGTTTACATAATTTTCTGACACTTACGATTGTAAAACTGCATTCTTTTATTTAAAATTCTTTATACAAATGTTATTTTTCATTGGTTTTTACATACTTTAACATCATAATTAAAAAAATGAGAAATCTTCATTGGAATTGAAATTATTTTATAAAACGACCATAAACATAAAAATTTCATGAATGGTTAGTTTTTTGCCGGCCAACAAATTACCTACTCTTAGTAAGTCAATAAAATATACCACTAATGTGTTGGCAAAAATAACCAAATTCCCCTGAATATAAGCGATTGTTTTACCTTTGGCAAATTTCCATACACAAGAAGCATATTTTTTAAAGTAATTTCAAAGAGAACTACTCTATAAGAGTAGTTTCCTTTGAACTGAAGTTACAAAAAAAAAGACATCTATCTTGTATTATATCATTTTATGACAACATTAAGATTATAGAATAGATTTTCAAATACTTCTTGATCTTCACACTTACCTTATTGTTGTTTACAGATGCAGGGAGATCGTAAAAAATACCCAAACAAAAGAGGAAAGTTCAACTGTACCAAAGAATCATAAAGTTCATCAACGATAAAATCGTAGAAAGATAAAAAGAATAAGATATAAGAAAGATAAGAAGATAAGAAGAAAGTTGGGAGAAAGTCAAGTCGAATGACCGAGGAATAATAAAAGAAAAAATTCACGACAATTTTTATTGAAAATGATTAGATTTGAATTTTTTTTTTTATGTTTTACAACTGTGAATCACATCGTTTGTTGTTTATTTTGTGAACTTTGAGTTATTTGTTTTTTTAAACAAACATACTTTCTTTTACCTGTAATACTTAATGTAATACTAGTTACCTGTAATACTTACTTTTGATTCATTTGATTAAAATGTTGATTGTGTTTTTTACTGTAAGAATTGACAGCTTTAAACGTAAGCCATGACGCGAAATTAGTAGGAACGAAGTTTAATAAATAATTTCAAAGTTAAATGGATCTTGCTTACTTTTTAAATAACAATGTATTTGATATTTTATAAAAATCACCTATTCAATCGCAAAAATAAAATATTTACTTCATTTATTTACAAATAGTTCGAATAAAAATACTGAAGCATTTGAATATCAATTCCCTGTTAATGTAATACAATGGGCATGTTTCACGTCGTGTATGGCAACAGTTTCATAGGAATGAAAATAAGGTCACTATTAGTTAATCATTGTAGTGTGTGGAGCTTACTGTGTCACAAAAAGTCACAGAAACCCCAATGTCACCGAAACTATTATTGAAATCAAGGTATGAAAGCAGGAAGGTCAGTGTATATACTTACTGAAGTCCTAATCGGGAAAAAAAAACTAGGTTCCTAAAGTAAATATCATCAACAGCCGTTTCTACACTAGATTTATACACATTAGAAAAAAATCGAAACAATAAGCAATTGTATTAATACGTTACTTCACGTAAAAGAAGCCAATTATTTTCTGATAAAAAAAATTAGGTGTCGTTTTATCATTACTGTACAATTTGAATAATTATTTATTGCATCAAATCATAAAATTAGAAAATAAAAATGTGTGATTATATAAAACTATAATTACTTCGAATAGAATTGATAGGTATATTAAAATAAAAAAATACAGTTCAAGGATTTTTTTCTTAAAATCTATTTTAGTTCATTTTGATAAATATATAATTAATACAATTGCTTATTCCTTTGAAAGGTTAAAAATACAGTCTACCAAAAGTAACATCGGGCTTTTAAGGTGAGAGCCTTTATCCATTAGCCAGATAATAGCCAGTCTTCAGATAATGCGTGCACTCACGTTCAAAACATACATTTCACTGTGATAAAGCTTCTCAAACGGTTGAAATATATTCATGGGATGGTAATCGGCATTTCAACGAATGTGTTAGAAAAGTTGTTCGGAATTCAAACATTAGGTGACAAATGTCAGGCATTTTATCTGATTGCGGACGTAAGAGCTAACTCATTTCTCATGTGTGATCATCTTCTAAAATATCGAAATGTATTTTTTTATGGATGGCGTGCAGTTTTTTAAAAGGGCAAAAGCCATGCATTTTTTGTAAATTTTGTATGAATGCATGTACTAAACATCTGACCAATACAGACGTATAAACCATTCACCTGACTATCGGGTTACTAATTTTTAAAAAATTATATAATTTTTTTAAATTCACTTAGTTTTAAAATTTGAAGTATGGATGAGTCCGTTATAATCATCTTCGCCAGAAATATAATCTACATATTTTTTTTAAATTATGAGTTAAAATATTAAATATTAATTTCGTGCAATGAAAACAAATGCATTCTTCAGCCAATTTGCTTATGCCTCAGAGGGATACATTTGAATCATTGCTGCTCATGAATAAAAAAACTAAATAATAATGAGGATGCATCTAAATATCATATCTGTCATCTATTCATTGCTTTAATTAAGAACAATTTATCTGTGACAAAATGTCTGGCTGGTCATGATATTTACAATAACCAGAAGAATTTAATTCCAAATACTTGATTGCTTCAAATGTTCTCATAAGATTAAACACTTAAATGTTAACAATAAATAACTACTAAGGCGTACGATCGCCTTCACTTTTAATGAATTAGCGATGCTTAAAATTATAACTTTACGTTTGATATTTTAATTAGTTATTTTATTTTATTTCGAGAAAGATATGCAATAATACCACATTCGACCAAAATTGATGTGGATTAATGCGAGGCAACAAATTATGGCGCGGTAAAACAATCTGCTGTTTTTATGGGAAAATTTGTCAGCCGGTATTTTAGAAAAATTCCGTAACATTTACAGAGAAAACCTGTGTTATTGAATTCTAAGTCTCTTCAAATTAAAAATAGACATATTTTCTCTGTAAATAATACGAAATTTTTCTGGTACTCCAGCTGTCAGTTTTATTCCCAGTGAAAACAGTTGAAAATTAATTATGAGCTAAAAAAAAAAAATTTAAATAACCATTAAAATTAATTTTTAAAAATAACAGATGATTTAAATATATCCTAAAATTAAAAAATAAACAAATTTTTTTCTGTAAGTTATGCTGAATTTTTCTGTCACTCCAGCTGTCAGTTTTTGTTTTCGTAACAATAACAGATCTTTTTTACAATATAGTTTAAGTTCAGTTCTTAAAGTCAACTAACTCCTAATGACGTCTCTAAGGTAGACATTTTCAGACACCGTCATTAAAACTCGCGATAAAGACGCTAATCGTGACGTCACGTTTGAGAAAAAATTCCCGCTCGTTTCTTTCTTTTTTTTCTTATTTTATCAGCGAAAGTTTCCAAGGTAGCTTTTTATGTGTTTTCCTACAGAAATAAAGCACATGGATGACCACAACTACGAAGGTTGGCTCGGAAGTTTCATCACCACAGATGAAATTTTGAAGACTGATGACCTCAACTCTGTACTTTCCCTGCCCAAGAAGTAGAGATGCGAAAGACAAATGAAATCTGTTCTTTTTCATTTGTTGTTTTGTTTGCATTATTAAAGGTTAGGTTAGGTTTGAATTATCGTCGCACTAGAGCTACAAGAGGGCTATTGGCGACGGGCATCGTATTTTATAACCACAGTCAAGTGACGAGCCGACACCTGAATAGGCACCCAACGCAACCGTTAAGGGCGACATCGTACGCAGTGTTAGGACATTGAAGTCTATTTAACGTGCACTCCCTTACACGGGGTATTATTCGTCGGACATTTTTGGCTGCACGGGCCGTTTATAGTTCGGCAGTAATTTGGCGATGCCCGGACCCGAACCTTGGACCTTTCGCATGCTAGGCGAGTGCCTAACCGACTGGGCTCCCAAGCCCCGCATTATTAAAGAAAATTGTATTTCATTTCCAAAAGTATTCTGCTATTTAATTTTTTTTTTCGTTTTAATTTTGATATTTATGTATAAAATTATGAAGCTTGGCAGTCTTGAATTTACAAAAAACATACATTATACTATAAAATAAATTTATACAACATTAAAAATACACAATGAGATACAATAATTTCTTAACTGCGTGATGTGTTCTATGATCTTAATAAAAATACATTAAAAAATAACTAAAGTAAAAACTGCCTTATTTTGTTAGCTTACATGTGCCTTTTTTTTCAACTGTGCATTTTTAAAAAAATCGTAAACCTACAAGAATAACTCCCAATCAAAATTCTTTCAATACAATATCACAGAAAAAACAAGAAGTTCATAAAGAACTAAAATAGCCTACTTTCCTGTTACTTAAATACTTACTGAAGTCCTAATCGGGAAAAAAAAAACTAGGTTCCTAAAGTAAATATCATCAACAGCCGTTTCTACACTAGATTTATACACATTAGAAAAAAAATCGTAACACTGCACCCAGCTATAATTTAAACTTCTAAAAGCCAAAATCAACTATTTTCCTTAATATTCTTTCTCAAATTAATTAAATATTATTTATCATCTGCTCGTGATTTATTTGTAGTTCGAAGAATAATTAAATATTTATTAATAACAAAAGTAATGAAACTACTCCGAACTGCATTAAAAAATAAGAAATGTAAATTAAAACTAAGCATAATTGCATATCCAAAAGTATGCCTTGCCGCTTTCTTGGTAGATAAATAATGAATAATCAAAGAATCAAATTGTGCTACATTTTATGACGTCATTCCGAACTGATTCATGAAAATATATTTTGCTTCAAATGTGTTTAAATAAATAAAGTTTCTAATGCCATTGTTGATTTGGCAACAGTGATTTAAATGACTCAAAATTGAATTTCAATGCTAATTCAATGGGAAATTCGCCGAAAGATAGTAGATTTATGTCCGTCCGGACGTACAGACAGACGGACAAAAAGTATGAAAGTTGGGTCTCTGAGGTCATAGCTTTCTAACAAAAAAAGAATTTTTAAGATCCGAGGGATAGAACCGATTTTGGAAGAGGGATACGGACAGACGGACAGACAGACAGACGGAAAGACAGACAGACATACGAACAGACAGATGGACATCAACCGCATTTCAATACCTACAGTGATTTAAATGACTCAAAATTGAATTTCAATGCTAATTCAATGGGAAATTCGCCGACAGATAGTAGATTTATGTCCGTCCGGACGTGCAGACAGACGGACAAAAAGTATGAAAGTTGGGTATCTGAGGTCATAGCTTCCTAACAAAAAAAGAATTTTTAAGATCCGATGGATAGAACCGATTTTGGCAGGGGGTACGGGCAGACAGACAGACGGACGGACAGACAGACAGACGGAAAGACACAGACATACGAACAGACAGACAGATTGACATCAACCGCATTTTAATACCTACAGTGATTTAAATGACTCAAAATTGAATTTCAATGCTAATTCAATGGGAAATTCGCCGACAGATAGTAGATTTATGTCCGTCCGGATGTACAGACAGACGGACAAAAAGTATGAAAGTTGGGTATCTGAGGTCATAGCTTTCTAACAAAAAAAGAATTTTTAAGATCCGATGGATAGAACCGATTTTGGAAGGGGGGTACGGACAGACAGACAGACGGACGGACATCGACCGCATGTCAATACCTACTTTTTCTTTTTTAATTCTTTCGAATTAAAAAAGAAAAGTAGGCTAAAAAGTATTTTCACAAACATAATGCTCCAAAAAACCAAAAAAACATAAAACGACGATCCTCTTATAAGCTTGTTAAATTGAATGGACCTTTAGTTTTTTTTAACTGTACATTTTTAAAAAATAATAAACTAAACCAAATCATAATCAAAATTCTTACAAAACAGTATCACTAAAAAAGGTATTTTCAAACATATTTCTTCTATTTTTTTAAGGTATCCATATACCTTAGACATTTTTTTCTTTAATTTTTGAAATAAACTTTTTAAACTTTGTGAGAATATCAGGCACATAAAAACTAACATAAAAATTCTGTACTGCAATAAAAAAATATTAATTAATAAATTAATTAGCAATTAATTAATTTAAGAGGGCCAAATTGTGTGCAACTTTACGACAATCCTAATTACTTGTTTTACAAAAAAATTTCAGGAAAGAAAACAGTAAATATCCAGACATGTGATCATACTTTATCTAAGCTCTAAGCAAAGTAGTTATTCAATTATGATAATTTGAAATGGCCATAGCTTTAAAATATGATTTTTTTTAATAATTTAATTTTTTGAAAGTCTGTAAAAAATTAAATATTCTGTACAATTGTTATAAAAAAATATGGCCACATGCCCTGATTCTTACTCTTTAAAATTCACTTTAAATTTTTTAAATCGAAGCATATTAAT
>JAFNEN010003409.1:0-10875 GCA_019343175.1 Oedothorax gibbosus
AACAATGTTTTAAGGTCGATACGGTGGATGAAGGGACCGCTTTGAAGTTACAAATGCCTCCCCCGCAGAGCAGCCACAGGGGGCTTTGTTTGTGGGAGGTGTGGTCCGAATTCATCATTTGAAGCTCGGCAAAAAAAGGAGAAAATCTTGACGAAAAACACTCAGGAAATATTGCGGTGGTTGCGCAATAAAGTAACGGGAATTTGGTTTTGGTGGTTGCCGATTTTGGGCGAGAAATAAATGTAATGTATACCTACATATTGAAGGTCCCTGAATATAAAATATAGAGTCCAATGTCAACTGTATGTTTATAAACATTATCCTAAACAAATTAGAGCACTTATGCTGATTTGTTCCCAAAGTGTATATCTTATGCTGAACATTCACTGTGAAAAATTTTGGTTAGAAAACATTATATCTGTTATATTAATATAAAAAAATGTCTGTTTTCTAAATGTCTGTTATCTCAATTTGCCAAAATAAACATTTTATCTGCAGTCAGATAAAATCCGAAACCTCTGACATAGAATTCATCTGTTGATAACCGATTTTTCTGTTTTGATAGCGAAAGAAATGTTAAGTATAAAAGAATCGTTCATGGCCGCAGTCTTCAGCTAAGGAAGTAAAAAAACATTATTTTTACGATACAGTTATTAATGAGTGGAATGTTTTACAAGATTATGTTGTACATTCGAAAATAGTATAAAATAATTCTAGAAGCCATTCTAGAAACTATAATGGACAATTACAGCGTTTTCCACAAACATATTTATTCGATTAAGCATATTAAAAAACCTCTAAAACTCAAGTATTTCTCGTATTAAAGATGTATTTATTTTTAAATTCATTTTTAAAGTTAATGATACGTCACTCCTGTTAAAACTCTCTTAGCATAACAGATGACGTCACGGTTGGCTTCTTATTTGTTCTTGGCGTGTTATTTCGTATCACGTTTCACTGTATCGCTTTTGAAACTGTGAAACGTGCTTTCATCCTTATCAAACTCTTAAAAAGGCTATGCTATTTTACAGAAACATGTCATGTTCATTCCACTTAATTTATTCAAACGTTGAACGATTTCACTCGACTATTCCGATCAGATCCAACAGTCAATAGTTCTGCAATAGCTCATACGCGCTCTAGTGTGTGTATTTTAACTAACAACCAAACTTGGAACAAACTGTTTAACTTCCTTGATATGAACTGGTTACAAATAATATTGTCTTCTTTTAATGAGGTTTCGCAGAAATTGTAAGGTTTACTATTTTGTAAAGTGTATTACAGCATAGATCGAAACATCGCCAAAAACATAACAGTTGACGTCAGAGCTGTTTTCAGTGACGCACATTTTCGGCAAATTTCAAATGCATTTTTTTGTTAAAATTAAACATATTTGTGAATATTTAACCTTACATTCGGAATATGCAGCTTCTAATGTACCAGAAAACACATATATTATGAATTTCGCGCCTCATGCAACTTGTCCATTCTATCTCCATAGTTATTGGAGACTGGCAACAAATTAGTAAACTTTTGGACCAACTTTGCTGGGCCACTGAACCGTTGTTGGTCAAAAAAAATTTCTATTAGCATCACTGAAAAGACTACTCCACCACACAAAGCACCCGAAATATGAACTACTATTACCTGAAAGTTTTATAAAACGCACTTTTTGCATGATGGCTGTTATCTCGCAATCCCAAATTACCATCATTTACACCTAAAGAGGCATCAACTCTAAATAAAAAATTGCTATTTATCGACGTTTCCCACAAAAAATACACCTCATCCTCTTATATGTACATAAAAAAAAAGGTGACGAAAGCTCACCTTCGGATGCGAACCATTTCCTGCAAATTACATAGGTGGCTGAATTAAATGGTTCTAAATACGGTAGCTGAGCTGTCAACGCTTACTAATAAGCAGCAATTGATTATCTATACACCCTGAGCTTCGCCCTAGCTAAATTATAAGTGCACCCTGTTTAGTTACTTGGTTTAGAAACAGGTCATTTTCACACCAAATGTGTTAAAATCCCTTTGTTTTTTTAAAAAGGTATGTTTTGTGCTCCTAAATTGAGAGATTTTGTTTTGTAAAGGTCATTTTTCAAGGGGTTTTGTGTGTAAATATGGGTGTTTAAGACCCATTTGGGGTTAATATTAGGGTTTTTGATTTGTGGTCGTATACCTTATGGATATGGTGCTCGATTATAATGAAGCTATCAAGTTGGGAGCTGAAGTCAAGTTTCTGTAATTCTTTTTTTGCGTTAATTTAACATATAATCGTACATCATCATAACACATAATATAAGATACTAAGCGATCTCGACTTGTACTAACAGACACAGAAAGGTAGCTGCACTAAATGGTTCTAAATACGGTAGCCGAGCTGTCAACGCTTACTAATAAGCAGCAATTGATTATCTATACACCCTGAGCTTCGCCCTAGCTAAATTATAAGTGCACCCTGTTAACTACCTAGAATAGAAACAGGTCATTTTCACACCAAATGTGTTAAAATCCCTTTGTTTTTAAACAACACAAAAAGCATGTTTTATGTTGTGCGTCTATAAATTGAGACATTTTGTAAAGGTCATTTTTCTAAGGTTTTTGTGTGTAAGTATGGGTATTTTAAGACCTTTTTTGGGGTCACTTTTTAAGGGTTTGTGGGTAAATCTTGGTAGTTAAGACCTTTTTTGGGGTTAATTGGAGGGTTTTCGGTTTAGTGGTCGTATACCTTAAGGGGAGGGTGCCTGCACTCTTAAAACAAAAGAGTGAAATCCACTCCTATAGGGGAAGTGCATTTTCGGCACCGGAAAGGAGTGGAAATTAACTCAGACTGAGTTAAAACCGCTCGTTTTAAGAGTGTAGGACGTAGATTGTTTTCTTTTAGTTCTTTTACCCACTCCGCAAAAAGAGTGAAATCCACTCCAACAGGGGAAAAACATTTTCGGCACCGGAAAGGAGTGGAAATTAACTCAAACTGAGTTAAAACTGCTCGTTTGTTTTAAGAGTGTGGTTATAATGAGGTTATCTAGTTATGAGTTGAAGTCGCGTTTACTCTAGTTTTACGTTAATTTGGAACAGGACATTCACCCCCACATTAGCCCCAATTTCGTAATAATTTTATGTTTTTTTTAATTAATATCTTCAATTTTTAGTTTTTTCAAAGGATCGACGACCACATAAAATTTGACAAAATACATAATTTTAAGTTGAATTTTCGTGTGGCCGCTGGTTGATGATGGTTGAATGGTGCCTGAAGATCCCTCTTATTTTACTCAAAGGTCGCACACCAAAAGTTCAACGATCCAAAAAATCGTCAATCACGGTATTTCAGTCACTTTTACTTTTCCCTGAAATGAATATCACTAGCTATGACACCATACCCAAAACAAATCCCCATTCATCTTCTTCAACGCACAGTGAGCTTCGAAAAAACCATAACACACACAAACGAACACCTCGAAAACAAATTCCTCATTTATCTTTCCCCTAGAAACACCGGAATCGATATGCAACAAAACGATAACAATAAATGGCTGAAAGAAAAAAAGTTTAAGTAAGTCCTAAAAGGCACAATAAAACTATGAAAAAAATGTCTGTAAAACGCAATTGAGATGTTACCTTGATTTTTAATTTGCGCCAGGAGCATTCGACACGGCATTGGCTGACAAGTGTCCCCACGGCGCGAAGTAATAAACTGTTGCGAGAGCAACACTTGAGCCGGACGTCTCAGCGCGAGCTTGTCCACACCCCCACCGACTGCGATAAATAAATGCATTTAAGTAGAGAACAAGAAGTTCTTAAAGAACTAAAATAGCCTACTTTCCTGTTACTTAATTACTTACTGAAAATTTAATAGGAAAACAACTAGGTTCCTAACAGTAATACCATCAACAATCGTTTCTTCACTAGATTTATACACATTCGAAAAATAAAAATAGCTAAAGACAGCATTCAGCTATAATTTCAACTTCTAAGAGCCAAAATCAACTATTTTTCTTAATATTCTTTCGCAAATTAACTTAATATTATTAATCGTCTGCATGATTTATTTGTAGTACGAAGAATAATTAAATACTTATTAATAACAAAAGTAATGAAACTACTCCAAACTGCATTAAAAAATAAGAAATGTAAATTAAAACTAAGCATAATTGTATGCAAAAAATATGCCTGGCCGCTTTCTTGGTAAACAATTAATGAATATTCAAAGAATCACATTGTGCTACATTTTATGACGTCATTCCAAACTGATTCATGAAAAAATATTTTGCTTCAAATAATTTTAAATAAATAAAGTTTCTCATGTTATTGTTGATTTGGCAGCAGTGATTTAAATGACTCAAAATTGAATTTTAATGCTGTTTCAATGGGAAATCGGCCGACAGGTAGTAATTTTTTGTCCGTCCGGACGTACAGACAGGAGGACAAAAAGTATGAAAGTTGGGTCTCTGAGGTCATAGCTTTCTAACAAAAAAAGAATTTTTAAGATACGATCGATAGAACCGATTTTGTAAGGGGGTACGGACAGACACAGACAGACGGACAGACAGACGGAGATCGACCGCATGTCAATACATACTTGAATAAAGTTTCTCAAGTCATTGTTGATTTGGCAACAGTGATTTAAATGACTCAAAATTGAGTTTCAATGCTAATTCAATGGGAAATCGGCCGACAGATAGTAATTTTTTGTCCGTCCGAACGTACAGACAGGAGGACAAAAAGTATGAAAGTTGGGTCTCTGAGGTCATAGCTTTCTAACAAAAAAAGAATTTTTAAGATACGATCGATAGAACCGATTTTGGAAGGGGGGTACGGACGGACAGACAGACAGACGGACATCGACCGCATGTCAATACCTACTTTTTCATTTTTTTAATTCTTTCGAATTAAAAAAAGAAAAGTAGGCTAAAAAAGGACCTATATGTTGCGTTATGAAATGGGAATGTTTCTGTTGATGTGACGCTCTTGTTTTCATTTGTATCCGTACTGGATTTCATTGGTTGCTTTGGTTTCACGGCTCCGAATTCATTGGTTGCTTCGGTTTCACTCTCAAAATAACCAATATAGATGAAAATAATTTTTCTTTATATGCAAACTTTTTAACAAATGTTTTGAACAACCAACAGCACAGAAAGAAGTTGGCATTTAAAAAAATTAATAAGTAAAGTATTCTTAGAAAACTCATTTTCGAATACCAAAGCAAAAATAATTTCAGTAAAAAAAATGACAACAAACCGTTGGAGCTGTTGCCATCCACGACGTGAAACAACCCCATTGTAAAAGATAGCCACTTTAAATCTTTATTCAAATCATATTTGCTTCAATTGTAGAATTTAACATCTCTAAATACAAACCGAATGCCTACCAGCCCATCACCTTAAAGTTTTGCCACGAATTCGAAGATTGAGAGACATGCATTGACCGATTTTATTGATGAAAAGATTCCCATATAAAATCAAAAAAATAGCGGCATATTATTCTTTTTTGCACTTTAGTACAATGCAGAGATAGTCACCTCTTCAAAAACGACAAAAAAAGTCTGTCTCATCAACGTAATTCCCTCCACACCATTATAAACGTTTCTCCTCGTTTTTGAGGGGAAAAAACAGGTGTTTTCAAAAGCTTATTTTTTAATAATCCGTTAAACTGAACGTGTTTAAATAGCACTAAAGAGACCGGTTAAATTGTAACCGATTCAAAGAAACCGGTTTTTTCTCAAGACATTTCAAACTTCAGTATAAAGAAGGAACTTTCGTAATGGTGCGGAGTAAATTTACGCTGAAATGACCGAGGTTTTTTTGGCGTTTTTGAAGAGGTGACACTCTCTGCATAAGTTATCTCTCTGCATATATTAAAGTATAAAAAAGAACAATATGTCGCTATTTTGTGATTAAATATGGGAAATACTGCACTTTTATCCAGAAAATCGGTCAATGCATGTCTCTAAATCCATAAATTCGAAGCAAATTTTTAAGATGATGGACTGGTAGGCATTCGGTTCGTATTTAGATATGTTAAATTGTACAATTGAAGCAAATATGATTTGAATAATGATTTAAAGTGGCTATACATTATCTGTTTGGTGTAAAATTGCACCAATACTGTTTTAAATCTGTTTAGTTCCCCGGATATCGTGTTTTTTTCAATTTATCATATAAAAAAATTTCAATTCATCAATAAATATGCAAAATTAGGCCATGACCTACTTTAAATTAGCATGATATCGTATTTGTGTCAAAACTTTTGCATCATACAAATTTTTATTTTATGAAAAAAAAATTGTTATAGTAAATCAAACAATTATGTTTCAATTATAGCGTTTCAAAATATTTATTTAACATGTTTAGGGGTGTTTTGTAATTCTACTATCACAATTCTAAATTTTACAGCTAAATTACGTCATTGTCTAAACTTTTGCATCGCAGTGTATCTATTCTGAGTATTTGATTTGGTAGGAAAATTATAACTTATAGTTCTAAATTGTCTTAAGGGTTTATTACATGTGTATTTTTGTTAAAGAGGTATACTTATATTTTGTATTTTTTCAGCTTACATCATATTCATTCATCGTGGCTCTATAAAGCCTTAGCAACGTCATACCAAAGTTTTATAGTGTACTGTTAAAAAGTTATTACGAAAGACTAACACAAAGTTATACGGGTTTTTTTTGTCATTATGGGGACGCGGTACCCAAAAAATTAAATCCAGTATTTTTATCGCTAGCATGCAAATTAAACTGTTTTTTCAAAGAACTAACATTCAATAAACATATACGAAAAAATAATAAATATTGAAACATAAGTTGTTTTAAAAATTTAAAAATTTTAACGTTTTCCCAAAATGCTACTCCTCCTACAATTTAAAGAATTTTGTAATAGTTTTTTTTTTGCAAACTGTTCCCACAACATGTACTAATAAAAATTGGTATGGATATTCAGCTAGTAAAAACACAGTTATGTAGCTATTTGTATAAAAATTGCCACGAAATAATATTTTTTTTAAATATTTCAACTTCATTTTTTTTTTTTAAATATTCTCACAAGACCTTATCTCATACCAACTTTTGTTAATCATATATGTCTCAACACAGGAACAAAATTTGGAGCTCTACATTAATTTACCTAAAAGCCTTATAGGGTTTTAACCATTACCAAGCTGAAAAAAATGAAATTGAAAAATTCTACATAAATATTACAAAAACATTTTACCAAACCACTATATCATTTTCTATGAAACTCCACCAATATAAAGGATTCCTTTGCAACATCCTTACATCACAGTATTCGAGCATGTTTAATTACTTTCTGGGCAGCTCTAAAATTTGGGTACCGCGTCCCCTTAATCTTTTGTACCATTCTTAGTCATTGTAACTGCAAAATTGATTTATAAAAACACAATTGATTGGCACAAGCCTTACCTTAAAATGCAAGGTCTTTTGTAATGTTCGAGTTCCTGTAACTCTGCAGTAACACTATTATACCCAGCAATTGATTGATCAGATTGCACTTTACCCATCCAGAACACTGACAACTTTGCACGTTTCGCAATTACAACTATTTCTTTTTAAAAATCAAACCCCCCAGTGAACTTAAAATCACACCCTCTCACAAATCAACAATGAAGAATAACAATATAGAGGAAGATCCTCGATCTTAAATAATAAAAATATTAATAAAAACTTTTTCCGAATGGCCCCTTAAATAGTAGAAGCTCGTCGTTTTGGCAAAACGCTCTAATAATTTTTGTTCGAAAAGTAACACCTTCTGAACACCCTAGGGTTACTGCGGCTTTTCTTTTTTACAACATGAATGGCGTGAGGTAGAGTAATGTAATGACTGGGTGCTAAGGGCGACAATTTGATTAGGTTAGGTTTGTGATACTTTTTGGCAACGGTTGTCTTGGTTCTTGTTATTATAACGAACTTTTAACTAAATTAATTTATTAAAATGGGCATAATCAGATTCGGCAATTTTTTGTGTGTGCAATGGGATATATTCATTAAGAAAGGTTTCTATTTTTTTGAAAATAAATTGAATTGGACTCAGAGTTAGACTGTCGCTGTGTGGAAAAAAGATATTCTTAGTGAATACGCATTCAACGTTTATATTTTTAAAAAAACTAATAGATTATAAACATTGTACATTCGATAGCATGTGCTTTTACCAGTTCTATGGAGTAATATTACACCCAATTTTGACATAGTGCATAAAAATCATATAATAAAAATATATTTTAAGTAGATATAAAGGTATGGATGTGGTAGGTATAAATATTAGAAAGCGAAAGTTTAAAATATGTGGACCAGAATAAACAAAAAATGATTGCCATGCATTTAGATGTGCTGGAAAACGCAACAAGTAGCAAGTCAAAACAAGACAGATTAAAAGGTTCACAACGTCGTTTTCAAAGAAAAACGCGAAAGAATATATTATCTCCTAAAATACTTAAATTCATTCATTTAGATTTTAGACTGATTTTAGGAAGAATTTTTCATGCATGTCTAAAAAAACAAAAAAAAATAACTAATATTGTTACAGGGAGATTACTAAACACCTCTTCTAATATTCTTTTTCTCATAGAAAAAGAAAAATATAGAAAAAAAACTATCTCTAACATACGTCTAGTTTCCACCAGTTAAATGGAGTAACGTTACACCAAATTTTCAAATATAATTTTATTCATTAAAGAAACGTTAAATTACGCATAAACAAAAAAAAGAACAAACTGTTCCAGTTCACATTAAAAAAATAATTCATCCGTCATTTCTTCAACATCCTCAAATGTGATACCTCGTCTTTCACTGCTCTGAAAAAGTCGAATCGTCGACACAAATTCGCAGTCTTCGTCTGCTGTAGTTGGCGATTGATGATTTGAACGTCAACGTCTGAACTCCGGGCGGACACATAACTGCACATTTAACATAGCTAAAGGTATTAAATTAGAGATACACGTGTTGGGTCAGTTATCTGAGATAAATGATTTTTTTTTTACTGTCTCGCATGGCGTGATAATTTCAATGTCTTTAATCAATGGGGCAAAGGGTCCCTGAAAAGCCTATTCCCCTCGTTTAGACACTAGAATGTAGGTTATCCTTAGGAATGGGCAGAAATGGATAGAAGTTAGGAAAATTGAAGGTATCTCTCTTACATTCTCTACTTCAATTAAATTACTTAAATTGAACTTGAACTCAACACTGTTAAAAATTAGGCACTTTGTTTCACCAAAAATATGGTTCCTAGTAGCTGCAACGGCTGTGTGGTGAAACGTTAAACCATATTTTTGGTATTCGGTTGAACCATTTCTCAGGTTTTTGTTTCCAAATTCAGAAAAATGGTTCAACCAAACACCGTAAAAAAGGTGAAACATTTCACCACACAGCCGTTGCAGCTACTAGGAACCAATATCATGGTGAAACCAAGCACAAAATTTTTAACAGTGAACTTTAAGGGAATTATGGAACTTAATCAAAGTTTTTGAAATCAATGGATATTTTTCAGGTCTTGAGTGGCATCAGAAATGCTGAATAAAAAAAAAACTTTGTAGAGCCTCTATTGGTGAATAACTGTCACGCGGAAACAGAGCACCCATTTGAAGAAAGTACAGGAATAACGACGTATTCATAGACGTATAACACGATTTCGTAGTGGCCACCTAAGAACATTGACATATAACAACAAAGAAAAGGAATTCCCACATTGTACCAAGTGTTCCAAAGGCCAAGTCACTCCGGAGCACATCCTTGAGTTCTAGGGACTCGATAAGAAAGAACTTCTTGAGCGACCATTGTTGGTTATGGATTTCTTGAGAGTGTGCAATATCATAGATCTGGTCTAGCTCTGCTGGGCAACAGGGATCAGCAACAACAACACCACAACAGGAATGAAAATTGAAAGGACTTACCTGGAACAAGCCATTTTAAATGCATTGAACTTAAATAGTACTTGAATTGGAAACAAATTGAGTTACTTTTAGCTTCCACACTACGTTTATAACGTAAAACGTGGAAGGTTTTATAATCGTTCAGTCCGTCTGTCTGTCACCCACTTTCACAGAATGAACACAATTCCCACAGACAAGTGGGATACGTCCTTTTGAAGCAAAAAGATTAGGCACGTCCCAATTCATTAAAATTTTAATTAGAAGTTATTTAATTTAAATAACAAAATTTTTAGCTACATTGAAATAACATGCAAATTCATTTTATCATATTTCACTGTGCCATCCACAAGTCCCACAGACAAGAGGGATACGTCATTTGAAGCAAAAAATCAGATTAGGCTACATTCTAAATTTCATTAAAAATTTAAATTAGAAGTTTATTTAAAATTTAAATAACTAAAAATTTAATCTACATTGAAATAACATGCAAATTCCATTTTTATTCAATATTTTCACTGCTGCCATTTCGTTAAACGTACGAGAAACTTTAGTTAAAATAAAAAAATCTTGAAAAAATATTTATTTATCCGATATAATTCAGTTTTGATTGTTGTAATATCACAATAGAGTTCTTTTGATGGTTTATTATATATATATGAAGAAAGATGCATATAGAGAATTCCAACTTGGCATAAAAAATATGCAAAGTTTCGCTTTTATTTTTAAAGAATCAATTGCACTAATTATATATTTTTCAAACTGTAAATTAATTTAACAAACGATAAAAAGCTGAATTTTCGAAAGAAATGTAAATGGGAAATTGTGGCGACACAAAGATATTTATTAAAAAAGATTACATTATTATTCCTCGAACTTTATCTAGCAAACGATAAAGTCTATTTATTAAATCTGAGAAAGAAAATTATTGAAAATAATTAATTTTATCGTTTAAATGTTTAATTACAACTAGCTAAAGGCTCTGTTT
>JAFNEN010003410.1:0-11723 GCA_019343175.1 Oedothorax gibbosus
ATAACAAGTAATACTCCATTTTGAAGCTTCGAGAAATGGAGCATGTGTAATTGTATATTTTGGGTCTATTATTTTAGGGTTTTTCTATTCTTCGCAATACTTCTCTACACCTTTGCTTCTATTTCCTCTGCTGACACTTTTACATCTGATTTTACCATCCATTTTCAGTATATCTTCCTGTTTAATAAGAAGCTGTTCATATAAATCCTCCAAATTTTCAAATTTTTTTTTCAGAAATACTAGGGTGTTCGTAAATGAATGTCCGAGTTTCAATGGTATATTACATGAGTTTATTTTATACTAAATATAACAAATCATACATGACATTGAAGGAAAACTAACCTAGTTTTTCCTATAAGTGCTCAATGTGTGCGCCTTTAGTGATACGGCACACATCCAAACGAAAATGCAATTCTTCCCATACTGTCTGCAGCAAGTCCGGATTAATGGAAGCAACAGCCTGTGCAATTCTACCTTTCAAGGTTGGTAAATCGTGGGGTAGGGGTGGAACGTAGACCCGATCTTTTACGAAGCCCCAAAGGAACACATCACAAGGCGTGATGTCAGGTGAACGAGGCGACCAGGGTAACAGAATTCTGCCATTCTTTTACGGACACCCTGTACATTCTTGGGGCAAAGTATTATAATTTTTCTGTATGTAATTTCGTAGTAGCACTCCTAATGGTCGCTCGGTAGTACTTTGAAGCCTAAAATTCCATTGATCAAGTTTAAAAAAAGTTAAAATTTTTGATGTTCATTAACAAGATTTCTAATGTAAGGGTCCGTAGTACATTCTTTCCGGGTTGATTCAGCAACATAACGTAACCTATCTTTCCGTGAAATTATTTTTATCAAGTTTCATCTACTATGCAGAAAGATTCAGGAGACATTTTCAATATGTCTTAATCAATGCGATATAAATTTAAAAGGGACGTAGAGACAACACAGGCATATTAGATAAAATGTAAAGTGGTGACATCTATCAACAGATATACATACTACTAATTTTGATGCTGATACCTAGTGGCAAAAGGATTAAACTAAAACACACCCGTATAAATTTTAAACAGTTCTTTTTCACATATGTTTCACTATGAGAATGGCAGAAATCATTTTAGAATGTATTTATTAAATTTTTTTAAGTAATATAGTAACATTTTGGGGGGGAATTCATGAGGGTATATTTAAGTCATATTTGATTGTGCAATAAGGTAGGTTCGAGGTTACAAAGAGATGTGATTTGATGCAGATTTGAGATAGAAGTTTAAAATTTTGGTGCTATTTTTGAGGTCACAATTAAAAACAATTTTAAGGTATAAATACATTTGAAAAAATTGTTTATTTAGTTGCAATTGATGATCCATTTAGTCTATTAAACATCTAAGGTTAAATAGAACGTTTGATTCTTTGAGGGCATTTAGGCTATAATTTTATTGTTTATTTAAGTTAAAATTAAAAGTAATTTTAATTCGCAGTTTGCAAGCAAGTGTTGAGTGCAATGAGATAAATTTGAGGTAAAATTATATGCAATTTGGAAGGTTTTAATTGAAGGGCATATTTAAGCTTATTTTGCTAATTGCAGTTTGCATTGAATGATTTTACAGTTAAAAATACTTCGCAATGTGGTGTAATAAATAACATATATTATTAGCTCAAAATAATGCCAATGGAAGATTTGAAAAAAAAAATCAAATGCCTATTGGATCCTAAATTAGTTTATTTATATATGCGAAATCATCGCTAAATATGGTCAAGTTATAAATAACGTATATTATTAGCTCAAAATAATGCCAATGGAAGATTTGAAAAAAAAATTCAAGTGCCTATTGTCTCCTAAATTAGTTTATATATGCGAAGTCATCGCTACATATGGTCAAGTAATAAATAACGTATATTATTAGCTCAAAATAATGCCAATGGAAGATTTGAAAAAAAAAAATCAAATGCCTATTGGATCCTAAATTAGTTTATTTATATATGCGAAATCATCGCTAAATATGGTCAAGTAATAAATAACGTATATTATTAGCTCAAAATAATGCCAATGGAAGATTTGAAAAAAAAATTCAAATGCCTATTGGCTCCTAAATTAGTTTATTTATATATGCGAAATCATCGCTAAATATGGTCAAGTTTAAATAACGTATATTATTAGCTCAAAATAATGCCAATGGAAGATTTGAAAAAAAAATCAAATGCCTATTGGATCCTAAATTAGTTTATTTATATATGCGAAATCATCGCTAAATATGGTCAAGTTATAAATAACGTATATTATTAGCTCAAAATAATGCCAATGGAAGATTTGAAACAAACAAATGCCTATTGGCTCCTAAATAGTTTATTTATATATGCGAAATCATCGCTAAATATGGTCAAGTAATAAATAACGTATATTATTAGCTCAAAATAATGCCAATGGAAGATTTGAAAAAAAATTCAAATGCCATTGGCTCCTAAATCAGTATATTTATATATGCGAAATTATCGCTAAATATGGTCAAGTTATAAATAACGTATATTATTAGCTCAAAATAATGCCAATGGAAGATTTGAAAAAAAATTCAAATGCCTATTGGCTCCTAAATTAGTTTATATATGCGAAGTCATCGCTACATATGGTCATACAATAAATAACGTATATTATTAGCTCAAAATAATGCCAATGGAAGATTTGAAAAAAAATCAAATGCCTATTGGATCCTAAATTAGTTTATTTATATATGCGAAATCATCGCTAAATATGGTCAAGTTATAAATAACGTATATTATTAGCTCAAAATAATGCCAATGGAAGATTTGAAACAAACAAATGCCTATTGGCTCTAAATTAGTTATTTATATATGCGAAATCATCGCTAAATATGGTCAAGTATAAATAACGTATATATTAGCTCAAAATAATGCCAATGGAAGATTTGAAAAAAAATTCAAATGCCATTGGCTCCTAAATCAGTATATTTATATATGCGAAATAATTGCTAAATATGGTCTAGAAGTAATGCCTAATATTAACTAATAATACTGAATTTTGAAGGTTTGAAAAATAGTTTGTGTATGTATTCTTCAATATAAATTATTTTGAGGTTTTAAAATGATAAATATTAAATACGAAGATAGTACGTTTGCGCGTTGGAAGTACTGTTTATCAAGTGATGCTGTGTGAATTTACGGAATTGACGATTCGGAAATGAGGATTTTAATATAATGCCTATTCTAGTCTTAGAAAGTACGTATAAAAAGAGCAAATACTGCTTATAAAGGATTTTAATAGTGTGTATCGTTTAATATATATTTTTCCAGGTGCCCGGTATTAAATATTCCTGAAATGGCTCACAATTATTATAGGTATATATGGAATTTTCTTAATGTTTCTAATATTGTCCTATAAAATATTAGAAAGTAATTAAAATTAATGAAGGTAGAGTGTAATTCTGTGTTCAATTTAATTTAGGTGCTATTTGAATGCATATCTTGGTGTATTTGATAGTACATTTAAATAAAATGTGTAGTAAGAAGTATGATTTGAAGTCGCATTTAGATTCGATATGAACGTTTATTGTGGTTTGATTTGCGTGTGTGTTTAGGTGTGAGTTGAGAGAATAACTACGTATACACGACTACGGTCCCAATTGCATGTGATATTTGAGGTATGAGGGTCTGAGGTGATATTGGTTTAGTGAAGTTATAAATCTTTTGTGGAAGTGGTCATAGGTGACAGTTACTGTCACATATATACTTGTATTTTGACGAAAATTTCATTTAAGTCTTTAATTAACGGAAAGTGTAGGCTTTTTAATTCTTATAGAACTTCTTAACTTAACAAATTTATTTCTGCAATATAGTTACAATATAGTTACTTTTTAAGAGTAAATGCATCTATTGTGTAATACTATAGAATTCTTATGGTCGTTTTTTTCTTCTTTACAAGGCGGTGTTTGTTTATCCATTTCACATTTAATCTCGTATACAGCCCCCTAATGGTTAATTAAAAGGAAACTTGTGATTTATTCAGAAAATTGTGGTTACAAAAAATTTAAATTGGGATTTCGCCTAAATTTCTTGTCCTAAATTCATTTCGGTCAAAATATTGAGGGGTTTGTATTCATAATTTTTTAAAAAATTAAAATAATAATTATTCAAAATTTTTAAATTGTTTAAAATACCCCAATAATGTTTGCATTTTGTTTGGGTTATTATAATTACTACTCAGTATTCGTTTCATTATCTTAATTATTTATAGATTGGGATAGTTTTTAATGTACAACTCCTTTAACATTGCGACTCCTAAACTTTGCACGTCTCTAACTCAACTAATAATGCTTAAAAACTAACAAAATTTGGTAGTGTTAAAATTTTTCATAAATTTGAAATATTTATGAGCTCAAAATGGGGTGTTGCTATTAAAAATTTTGAAGTTGGTAATATTTTCAATGTGAAGACGGCCCCGTATGCTAATTTTGTGTCATGCAATTTACTCAGAATGTTTTTTATTCATAAACTCAACGTTTCGATTCTATAGGCTGAATAACGGCCGAAATAATCACTAGTGCGTACTTTTTTTTCCACAGCTGTACAATTAAAAACATGCATTCAGAGGATACTTCTTTTGGTTTGATTCGGGAGATTATTTCAACGCATTTTGAGGGTAAGAATAAGGAACTTCACATAGTGCGTGTTTTGGTCTATGTATTAAAATAGTAAATATTACTCATGGAAGACTATTAATATAGAACTTGATATTTTATTTCAGGTAGCAGGTCTTTACAAATAGTGATTCATTGCAAAATTATTTTATGGTACGTAAAACATTCCTCTAATGTTTCTAATATTGTCCTATAAAATATTAGAAACTAGTTAAAAATGCATTTATAGGGTACTTCAGATTCCAATTGATGGTAAATTTAGGTTCGATTTGAGGAAAAATTAAGGTGCTATTTAAGGGCCTGTAGGTTTGATTTGAAGTATCTTTAAGAGGCAATTCGAAGGTACAAATTTGATAGTAAAATTCTCCATAATTCGACAATGCAATTAGGTAGTTGTGAGGTTGTAATTTGGTTGTTTTATAGGGTACATTTATTCGCAATTTTAAGTAGTATTAAAGGGCGACTTAGTGAGGGTATATTTAAAGAAAATTTGATTGCGCTATAGGTTAAGTATGAGGGTCACAATAAAATGTGATATGAGAAATAGAATTGAAACTAAAGGTTACGATAAGTTGCATTTTTGGTGACAATTGCATCGGTTTGAGGGTATAATTAGATAAAAATAGCTTATGTGGGTGTGCATTAGGGTTTATCCATTTTATGCATTTAGGTTTAATTTAAACATACCTTAAAATGTGGCCTAAGGGTTCGTTTAGATGAGATTTAAACCTTCATTATGCAAAATTCTTTGCCTATATATTAAGCATTCTTAGAAGATCTTTTTTTGTACGTAAATGATCCATTAAAATCGCATATATTTGTAACTTCAAATCTATTTCATTTCAACCTCAAACTGCACACACAAGAACTTTTAAATTGCAACAAAATGGTCCCTCAAGTCTCCCTAAGTGCACTTGGGAGGGAGGGGGAGGGAGAGGGAGACTTTTATGTTCGAGTAGAGGTACGTTTAAGTGATAGTTGAGATAGTAAGTAGATTAAAGTTGCGTTAGCCTTATGTAGGGTGCTTCTATGATCAAGTTGGGTTAGCTTCGATTTAAAGGAAAATTAAGTTTCTGTTAAGGGCATAATTTTGATTCAAATAATCTTTAAGGGGAGATTTGAATTTACGACTGTGTCAAAAAAACTGTTGAGGGTACATAACATTTGCTTGGTACAAAATTTGCTCGGTACAAAATTTGCTTAAGGGGTCATCTTCATACTTAAAATGTTACCAGCTTCGAAAATTCCAATCGCAACCCCAATTTTTGCTTGTTTATACACTGCTCAAAACAGTTAGGGGAGCACTTCCCGTACTTTTGCCCCTTTCAGTTCCCTCTTTTTATTCTAAAAATCTAAAATTTATTAAATAAATTAATTCTGCATCTAGAATGAAATGGTAAAAATCAGGGGAAAAATCTTAAATTTTTTAACTGAAATTTTTGGTTAACATTTTAATCATAAATTTTGAATAAATTATAACTAATTTTTTTCGAAAGTTTATTTGTTAAAAAAAGTTAAAATCAATTGTAAACATCTAAACATGAAAGTATGAAGAATTTTTAGGGTCAATTTATTTAATAAAATTGTTTCAGAGTGAATTTTATTTTACCATGTTTTTTAGATTTTAATTTAATTAATTAAAACATTATTAAATTCTTCAAAAGACATTATTTTTCCACCTATCGATAAGTAAGTGCGAGCTTAACTTAGTGAGAAAAAAATCGCAAGCTGTTGATTCCAAATGGAATCATTGGGTTTAGTTTGAATTATCGTCGCACTACAGCTACACGAGGGCTATTGGCGACGGGCGTCATATTTTGGTACATGTCCGATATTGCTTATTCTTTGATATATGATTTCAGGTTCCCCGTTTTAAATCTGGTGCAATGGCTCCGAAATAACATTGGTATGTATAAGCGTTTCCTTAATGTTTCTAATATTGTCCTATAAAATATTAGAAACGAATTAAAGTAATTGAATTTAGTGTGTACTTATTGGTTCGATTTAAGTGAACATTTAGGTGTATGTGATAGTGTATTATAATGTCCGATTTGATGGTGCAAATACGTGTAATGTTAAGGTACATTTAAATGAGATTTTAAGTAATATTTAAGAGGGTACAATTTAAGAGCTTAGTGGAATAACGTGCCAAGTGACAAAAAGGGGAAAACGAGGACATGAGCTTTAAAGTTTTTCGTGGGGCTGGGGAGCCCAGTCGGTTAGGCGTTCGCCTTGCATGCGAAAGGTCTCAGGTTCGGTTCCGGGCATCGCTAAAATAACTGCCGACCTATAAACGGCCCGTGCAGCCAAAAATGTCCGACGAATAATACCCCGTGTAGAGGGAGTGCACGTTAAAATACGCTCCAAAGTACCAACGCTGCGTACGATGTCGCCCTTAACGGTTGCGTTGGATGGCAACTCCGGTGTCGGCCCGTCACTTGACCGTGGTTCTAAAATACGACGCCCGTCACCAATAGCCCTCGTGTAGCTCTAGTGCGACGATAATTCAAACTGAACTAAACAAGTTTTTCGTTTGCAGTTAGATACGTTAAAAACGGCACATACAAAAAGAAAAAAAGTTACTCAACTTTAAGTTTATCAAAAGTTGGAATTTTGTTATCTTTAAAGGAGGGAATAACATGTTCCTTGACACAATTTTTTTTTTAAATTTCACTTGGCACCTTCTTCCACTAAGTTCTTCAATCATATGCAATTTTAGTTCGAAATTGGATAGAAGTCGATTGTTTTAGTGGAAAGTCGCATTTCGGTTTCGATATTAACTTACATTGAGGTTTGACTTGACGTTAAGGTGCTATTTGAAAGCCCAATATTTTCAACTCAAGGTGGAATGAGCCAGCTTCACAGCGGGTCTCCATACGAAAGTGCTTTAGTGTTAATTCAATGGAGAAAAAAATCTTTTCTAAGCCACATTTCTCCGGCTGTATTGAATATTTTTGCAAACAGTTTTTTTGTATGAGATAAGTGTAGCTGACTTACCGTTCCCGACAATGCCACTTTTTGAAATTGGTCCGATTTTTTAAAAATTTTCAATAAAATATTTTTCACAAAATATTCGAAGCAGTTTTAAAAAGTAGGATTATAGAGATCAGTAAGTTATCTACATTTATCATTAAAAAAACCGTTTGCAAAAATTCAATGCAGCCAGAGAAATGTGGCTTAGTAAATATTTTTTCCCCATTGGATTAACACTGAGGCTGTTTGGTTTAGAGACCCGCGGTCTGTCAGGCTCATTTCCCGTTACGAGTGCAATTACAAGTTATTAGTTCAGAAAATAGTATTAATTTTAGAAGGTAATTAAGTAGATTGGAGGTGTAATAAGGTGTAATTTCAAGCTACATTTAAGTGATTTTTAATAATTGCGTGCGATTTAAATCATTTGAGAGTGTAATCATGTAAAGACATCAGGTCACAATTTAATGCGACTACATTTCGTTTCAATTTGTGAAATTTAGTTCGCATTGAACGATTTTTCTACTCAAAATCATTACTTAATACTTTTTATTGTGGTCTAGTAATGATGCTTATGAGTTGTCTAAAATTGTGCTCATTGAAGATTAAAAAATAGTGCTTATTGAGTACTAAAACAGTGCGTATTTAGAAGCTTCATGGAATGTATTTAGGGTTGACTATCGATCATTTTGAGAGTTTAGAATAATAAATATTATAAATACGAACATGTTACGGATTCGAAGTACTTTTTATCAAGGGTTTAATGTAGCTTGAATTTAAGGGGGGGCTGGGGAGCCCAGTCGGTTAGGCATCCGTCTAGCATGCGAAAGGTCCCATGTTCGGGTCCGGGCATCGCCAAAATAACTGCCGACCTATAAACGGCCCGTGCAGCCAAAATGTCCGACGAATAATACCCCGTGTAGAGGGAGTGCACGTTAAATATCCTTCAAAGTCCCAACGCTGCGTAAACGATGTCGCCCTTAACGGTTGCGTTGGGTGCCTACTCAGGTGTCGGCTCGTCACCTGACTGTGTATCTAAAATACGACGCCCGTCTCCAATAGCCCTCGTGTAGCTCTAGTGCGACGATAATTTAAACTAAACCTAAACCTTGAATTTAAGCAATTATTTAAAATCGTGCAATTCGTGCAATGACGGTTTGAAGTTGTAGTAATATTAAAAGGGCAGTTTTTAATTTAGCGTTTAAAATAGGGCATCGCAAGGGTATGGTTTCTATACAGGTTCAAAAATAAGGAGCTCAAGATAATGCGTGCCAAAAAAATATACGTACTTAAAATAGAAAATACTAGTGATGATGTACTTAAATAGAGTGTCTCCTTTGATATTTTTTTTCAGGCACCCGGTTTTAAATAATTCTGCAATGCGTCACAATTTTCAATGGTAGGTAAAACAATTCCTTAAGGTTTCTAATATTGTCCTATAAAATATTATAAACGAATCAATCAAATTAATAAATTGGTAGGGCACTTTAAGGTTTAAATTGATCTTACACCTAGTTCGATTTAAGTGAAAATTGTTGTGCTTTTTAAGGGTGCATAAGTTTGATTTGAACTTAGATTGTGTTGGATTTGAAGGTACGTTTACAAGTGCGGTTTCATAGTTTATGTGCGATTTTATAGTATTACGTAGTTATGAGGGTGCAACCGTGTCGTTTCTTTCAATTAGAGGTGTAGGCTAGTCGCTTGACTGTGATTCTAAATTATGACGCCCGTCGCCAATAGTCGTCGGGTAGCTCGACGATTAATCACTTAATCAATTAGTTGCGACATTAATTCAACTCAATAAGTTCAATATCTTTTTGGGTACATGTAAACACAATTTTAAATAATTAACATTTATGAGAGATTTGATAGGATGATAAGGAATGTTTGCTATTCTAATAAGGTGTGATTTGATAGTACATTTAATTGAGATTTGGTAACAATTTGAAGGTACCATACGAATTGATTGTTTATTTAGGCGTGGATTATGAAGTCACATTTAGGTTCGATTTAAACATGCATTAAGTTTCGTCATAAGGGTACGCTTTGGTGCGATTTAAAATTGCAATTTGGAGAATTTGTGGGTGTAGTTTCAGAGTGCATTTAGGTGCGATTTAAAAGTGTTTTTTGTGCGGTTGGTGAATGCAGAAGTAGATATGAGTTCACACATACCATTTGAAGGCATAATTAAATTCCATTTGCTAAATTCTGTTTACATGGAATGATTTATGTATTCGAAATCATTGCTTAAAATGGTTTAGGGATACTATAACGTCACTAGCACTAATACCCTCTACCGGCCAACTCGGAACTACACTATTTTTCCCACGGTAGAATAGAAACTGTCTTCGACGTTGATGGTGAACGACGTGGTAGTGTCCGATGACTGACGTTAACACCAAAATGCACGCGAACCTTTTTCTTAGTGACTTTAAACTGAGTTAAGTGAATAGAATATTTATTTAAATTAATTCATCTGTAACTTCAGTTGCTAAGTGTGATTAAATTAAATGCAGCTGAAATTTTGAATTGGTGTTGTAGATGTTCGTCATTTCATGGCGATAGAAATAGAAATTCAAGCTGACTCGAAACACTAACCCATACGATGAAAGATTTAGAAGTTTGATTTAATAACATTTTAAACTTAGTTTAGAATTATCAACTAATACAAAACAAAATTACAAAAATGTGCTTTTAAAACTACAACCTTTCGTCTTCCCTTTTTTAATACCCACGACTCGGTCACAGTTATTTTAGCTTCCCATATTCCAGACTTACAATAACGATCGCGGCGCCCTCTGGTGCCCCCAGATGAGTAGACAAAGTCTGATCTCCACAGGTGTGTTCTTATACGCTACAATAGTCCCTAATAGGGGATGGAAATAATGCATGCGTGTATTTAGGATTAAATAAAGATCATTTTGAGTTTCAAATATTAAATTTGAACATAGTATGTATCGCGGGTTTGAAGTATTGTTTATCAAGGGTTGAATGCAGTGGGAACTTATGGAATAATTGTGTGCCTACTGTCCTCAAAAATCGTACAATGAGGATTTGAATTCGTGCCTAATAGGGAAGATCTAATGTTACATTTTAAAATTATGCGCATTTAGCGTTTTAAATAGTGCAACGTAAGTTTATGAAACATTTTTAGTTTCCACACTACGTTTATAACGTAAAAAGTGGAAGGTATTATAATCGTTTAGTCCGTCCGTCAACCCCTTTCACAGAAAGAAGCGTAAGTCTCCCAAACAAGTGGGATTCGTCATTTTGAAGCAAAATATCAGATTAAGCGCTGCATTCCAAATTTCATTAAAAATTAAAATTAGAAGTTTATTAAAAATTTAAATAACTAAAAAGTTAATCTACATTTAAATAAGATGCAAATTTATTTTTATTCAATATTTTCTCTGTTGGCATTTCGTTAAACGTACGAGAAACTTTATTTAAAATATAAAAAAAAACTTTCCGTATTCTAGTCTATATATTTTTAAAAAGTGGATCCTAAAATAATCAGTTTAAATATGCTAAAACAAGTAATTAACCCTTAACGATTCACGAATGACTTAGCATTGGCGACAGGTTGGCAACTGTTTTTCGAAATTTTATAGAAATCAACGCAAAGGCAAGCCCAGAATAGGACAAACTTACCTTTCACAATGACCCTATTGTCATGAATTCACGAAGGCGTTACTACAATTCATCAAATTTGACAACTCGCTTGGCGAAAAAAACGGGTCAAAACGAGTAGGTACATACGCTGTACCAGACCCGTAGTTAAAGGAATGTCCGTTGCTGGTACACATGTACCATCAGTAGGCAAAAGGTTAAATATAATTCACCCTTTCCACAAAGAGCCCCCAATAATAGACGCACTAGCTCAAAATATGTACTCCACAATTACATCCCTGCCGGGATTCGAACCCGGGACCTTTGGATTAGAAGTCCAACGCGCTATCCACTGCGCTACAGGGACGACAAGCCGCTGTCATGTAATGCATTACTTATTATTAAATATAATTCACCCTTTCCACAAGAGCCCCCAATAATAGACGCACTAGCTCAAAATATGTACTCCACAATTACATCCCTGCCGGGATTCGAACC
>JAFNEN010003411.1:0-10826 GCA_019343175.1 Oedothorax gibbosus
AATCCCCTATTCCAAAGTTTAGATAGTCGAACCTTATGCTACGGAATAATTACAACACAGAAATAAATATAAAAGTAGCATATAACTTACAGTGGCTCTTTGTACAACACGACATATTTACCAAAAACATTAAAATAAAAAATGTTAAAATAACTTACCAATTAGTTATAGAATCCTTATTACATATCACAACACGCTTTCAGTACCAAAAAAGGAACTAAACTAAAAATGGACAAATGTGTTTTGAATTTTCATCGCCAGCCCGCCAAACAGTTCGGCACCCTGATTGGTTGAGAAACGTACAGGGCTGCCATATTGTGAAATTTGATCGCCAAGTCATAAGATAAAGATTCAAATGTGGAATACCAGTTAAAAGTTTCTTTCGAGGAAAATCTAAATTAACATAAATTATGTCTTTTTTAGCCTACTTTTCTTTTTTTAATTCGAAAGAATTAAAAAAATGAAAAAGTAGGTATTGACATGCGGTCGATGTCCGTCTGTCCGTCTGTCCGTCCGTACCCCCCTTCCAAAATCGGTTCTAATCATCGGATCTTAAAAATTCTTTTTTTGTTAGAAAGCTATAACCTCAGATACCCAACTTTCATACTTTTTGTCCGTCTGTCTGTACGTCCGGACGGACATAAATCTACTATCTGTCGGCGAATTTCCCATTGAATTAGCATTGAAATTCAATTTTGAGTCATTTAAATCACTGTAGGTATTGAAATGCGGTTGATGTCCAACTGTCTGTCTGTCCATCTGTCTGTCTGTTCGTATGTCTGTCTGTTCGTCTGTCTGTCTGTCTGTCTGTCCGTCTGTCTGTCCGTCTGTCTGTCCGTCTGTCTGTCCGTCTGTCTGTCCGCCTGTCTGTCCGTTTGTCTGTCTGTCTGTACCCCCCTTCCAAAATCGGTTCTAATCATCGGATCTTAAAAATTCTTTTTTTGTTAGAAAGCTATGACCTCAGATACCCAACTTTCATACTTTTTGTCCGTCTGTCTATACGTCCGGACGGACATAAATCTACTATCTGTCGGCGAATTTCCCATTGAATTAGCATTGAAATTCAATTTTGAGTCATTTAAATCACTGTAGGTATTGAAATGCGGTTGATGTCCAACTGTCTGTCTGTCCATCTGTCTGTCTGTTCGTATGTCTGTCTGTTCGTATGTCTGTCCGTCTGTCTGTCCACCTGTCTGTCCGTTTGTCTGTCTGTCTGTACCCCCCTTCCAAAATCGGTTCTAATCATCGGATCTTAAAAAATTCTTTTTTTGTTAGAAAGCTATGACCTCAGATACCCAACTTTCATACTTTTTGTCCGTCTGTCTGTACGTCCGGACGGACATAAATCTACTATCTGTCGGCGAATTTCCCGTTGAATTAGCATTGAAATTCAATTTTGAGTCATTTAAATCACTGTTGCCAAATCAACAATGGCATGAGAAACTTTATTTATTTAAACATATTTGAAGCAAAATAATATTTTCATGAATCAGTTTGGAAAGACGTCATAAAGTGTAGCACAATTCGATTCTTTGATTATTCATTAATTATCTACCAAGAAAGCGGCAAGGCATACTTTTGCATGCAATTATGCTTAGTTTTAATTTACATTTTTTATTTTTTAATGCAGTTCGGAGTAGTTTCATTACTTTTGTTATTAATAAATATTTAATTATTCTTCGAACTACAAATAAATCACGAGCAGATGATAAATAATATTTAATTAATTTGCGAAAGAATATTAAGGAAAATAGTTGATTTTGGCTTTTAGAAGTTTAAATTATAGCTGGGTGCTGTGTTTCGATTTTTTTTTCTAATGTGTATAAATCTAGTGTAGAAACGGCTGTTGATGATATTTACTTTTGGAACATAGTTTTTTTTCCCGATTAGAACTTCAGTAAGTATTTAAGTAACAGGAAAGTAGGCTATTTTAGTTCTTTATGAACTTCTTGTTTTGCGAGTGTTGGTCATTCCGTTGGCCCGGGTGGCGTAGTGGGTTTGACCGTAGCTCATTACGCTAACAATCTTCTCACTGTACCGGGTACGGGTTCGAATCCCGCCATTGCCCTGGGTGTACTTTCTCTCTCTCTGTCAAAAAAAAATTCTGTCTGTTTCTGTCTTACTTGACGAAGGTTTATAAGCGGGTCTCTGATCAAGCACACAAACCGGAAAAATAGATGTACCAACCTACTTACCTTATGTTTTTTTTTGCAAGTATATTGGTAATTCCGTTTTTTTTACTGATTTTTACATACTTTGGGCTATAAGTGACTATTTAGGATTATACATGGTTTTAAAAAATTAACATTTAATAATTTTTTGATTAATTAGAATTAATTCATTTTGAGAAAAGACCTCGAAACAATGAATCATGATTGTAAACTATAAGTTAATGAGAATATATCACGAAAACTCTCTCAGCCAATGCGTTTGTTTCACTTCGTGAATGGCTCCAGCTGGAGCGGTCTTGTTTTCATTTTTTGTCTTTAATAACTTTTGTGTTTGGTATACGAAAATGAGTTTTCCAAGAATATTTTACTAGGGTGGCATTTTCTAGGGCGGCTTGCCGTCATAAAGAAAAGTTTCTTATCCATGACGGTTATTTTGAGAGTGGATACCAAAAAAACCAATGAAATCGCAGGACACAGAAAAATGAAAACAAGAACGTTACATTTCCGAAATATTCCCATAAGTTGGTTTCATAGAGACTTCGAATGCTAATTAACAAAAATGCGTACAGTTTTTTTAAGCTTGAGAAAAGCATTTATTTTGCATTTATTTTTCTGTGAATTGGCTTGTTTCATGTGACGTAAATCACTAATGCTTTAATTCCTGAATTTGATTGGTGGTTCCGGGTGATTGGTGATTTGATCACGATAAGCTCAGTCCACTTTATCTATTAACCAATCGATACCAAATTTTCATTCCAGTGGAACTGTTGCCATTCAAAACGTGAAACTTGCCCATTGCATATTCGATACACATGTTAAGATGATACAAGGGCTGGGGATCCCAGTCAGTTAAGGCCTTGCATGCGGAGGGTCCCAGGTTCGGGTCCGGGCATCGCCAAAATAACTTCCGACCTATAAACGCCCCTGTATATTCGATACACATGTTAGGATGATACAAGGGCTGGGGATCCAGTCAGTTAAGGCCATGCATGCGGAGGGTCCCAGGTTCGGGTCCGGGCATCGCCAAAATAACTTCCGACCTATAAACGCCCCTGCATATTCGATGCACATGTTAAGATGATACAAGGGCTGGGGATCCCACTCTGTTAAGGCCATGCATGCGGAGGGTCCCAGGTTCGGGTCCGGGCATCGCCAAAATAACTTCCGACCTATAAACGCCCCTGCATATTCGATACACATGTTAAGATGATACAAGGGCTGGGGATCCCAGTCAGTTAAGGCCATGCATGCGGAGGGTCCCAGGTTCGGGTCCGGGCATCGCCAAAATAACTTCCGACCTATAAACGCCCCTGCATATTCGATACACATGTTAAGATGATACAAGGGCTGGGGATCCCACTCTGTTAAGGCCATGCATGCGGAGGGTCCCAGGTTCGGGTCCGGGCATCGCCAAAATAACTTCCGACCTATAAACGCCCCTGCATATTCGATACACATGTTAAGATGATAAAAGGGCTGGGGATCCCAGTCAGTTAAGGCCATGCTTGCGGAGGGTCCCAGGTTCGGGTCCGGGCATCGCCAAAATAACTTCCGACCTATAAACGCCCCTGCATATTCGATACACATGTTAAGATGATACAAGGGCTGGGGATCCCACTCTGTTAAGGCCATGCATGCGGAGGGTCCCAGGTTCGGGTCCGGGCATCGCCAAAATAACTTCCGACCTATAAACGCCCCTGCATATTCGATACACATGTTAAGATGATACAAGGGCTGGGGATCCCAGTCAGTTAAGGCCATGCATGCGGAGGGTCCCAGGTTCGGGTCCGGGCATCGCCAAAATAACTTCCGACCTATAAACGCCCCTGCATATTCGATACACATGTTAAGATGATACAAGGGCTGGGGATCCCAGTCAGTTAAGGCCATGCATGTGGAGGGTCCCAGGTTCGGGTCCGGGCATCGCCAAAATAACTTCCGACCTATAAACGCCCCTGCATATTCGATACACATGTTAAGATGATACAAGGGCTGGGGATCCCACTCTGTTAAGGCCATGCATGCGGAGGGTCCCAGGTTCGGGGTCCGGGCATCGCCAAAATAACTTCCGACCTATAAACGCCCCTGCATATTCGATACACATGTTAAGATGATACAAGGGCTGGGGATCCCAGTCAGTTAAGGCCATGCATGCGGAGGGTCCCAGGTTCGGGTCCGGGCATCGCCAAAATAACTTCCGACCTATAAACGCCCCTGCATATTCGATACACATGTTAAGATGATACAAGGGCTGGGGATCCCACTCTGTTAAGGCCATGCATGCGGAGGGTCCCAGGTTCGGGTCCGGGCATCGCCAAAATAACTTCCGACCTATAAACGCCCCTGCATATTCGATACACATGTTAAGATGATACAAGGGCTGGGGATCCCAGTCAGTTAAGGCCATGCATGCGGAGGGTCCCAGGTTCGGGTCCGGGCATCGCCAAAATAACTTCCGACCTATAAACGCCCCTGCATATTCGATACACATGTTAAGATGATACAAGGGCTGGGGATCCCACTCTGTTAAGGCCATGCATGCGGAGGGTCCCAGGTTCGGGTCCGGGCATCGCCAAAAAAACTTCCGACCTATAAACGCCCCTGCATATTCGATACACATGTTAAGATGATACAAGGGCTGGGGATCCCAGTCAGTTAAGGCCATGCATGCGGAGGTTCCCAGGTTCGGGTCCGGGCATCGCCAAAATAACTTCCGATCTATAAAAGCCCTGAGCAGCCAAAAATGTCCGACGAATAATACAGCGTGTGGGTGGTTCGAAAAAACAAAATTTTCGAGTATCAACTTCAAACAGGGATCAAAAGTTGCGTATCGTCATGCTGATTAACGGAAAAATAATTAAAAAATTCTAAAGTTATAAACATATTAGGCCCCGGTGATTTGAAGTTTCGAAAGAAAGGCAAAAGACGACTAACTTCGAAATATCAGCCAAAATTTGCAGATAAATTATTTAGCTTCCAAACAGCCTTTTTTTATGTGTGAAATACTTCAGTTATTACGAGAAAAATTGTTTCAAACGTATTTGTTGGTAATTTTAAGTCTTACAAAAGATTGAAAATGTAAAAATTTCAAGAAATTTTGGTATTTTTCTTGCTCTCAAAACCTAAGCTGTATTGCAATCAACTCCATAAAAAAACATTTTGCTACATTAAAATAAAATATTTATAAAATATGAAGTCGAGATTTGAGCAGGAAATCTGCCTTATATTCCTAGAAAGTCAGGACCGTCGCGTGGTGCGGGGCTCGTTACCCCTTATGATGGTTTCAAATAACAGTAAAAAAGATGAAAATCAGCTTTGGATATAGATGATAACATTTAAATTAATCTATATTTATCTATTTAACTTAAAAGAGTTCCTGTAAATGCTGCTCTTCGAACATTTTTTTTTATGAATTGACCAAGAACTAACCACGGGGAGGTGACTGCAATTCGAGTTCATAGGCATACTCAACCAACCATATTATTTTTATCTTGAAGTTAAATACACAGATATGCAATTATATAAATGGGTATAGTATATAACAGTAAAAAAGATGAAAATCAGCTTTGAATATAGATGATAACATTTAAATTAATCTATATTTATCTATTTAACTTAAAAGAGTTCTGTAAATGCTGCTCTTCGAACATTTTTTTTTTATGAATTGACCAAGAACTAACCACGGGGAGGTGACTGCAATTCGAGTTCATCCTGCGGGCATACTCAACCAACCATATTATTTTTATCTTGAAGTTAAATACACAGATATGCAATTATATAAATGAGTATAGTATAAAACAGTAAAAAAGATGAAACTCAGCTTTGAATATAGATGATAACATTTAAATTAATCTATATTTATCTATTTAACTTAAAAGAGTTCCTGATGTAAATGCTGCTCTTCGAACATTTTTTTTTATGAAATGACCAAGAACTAACCACGGGGAGGTGACTGCAATTCGAGTTCATCCTGCGGGCATACTCAACCAACCATATTATTTTTATCTTGAAGTTAAATACACAGATATGCAATTATATAAATGAGTATAGTATAAAACAGTAAAAAAGATGAAACTCAGCTTTGAATATAGATGATAACATTTAAATTAATCTATATTTATCTATTTAACTTAAAAGAGTTCCTGATGTAAATGCTGCTCTTCGAACATTTTTTTTTATGAAATGACCAAGAACTAACCACGGGGAGGTGACTGCAATTCGAGTTCATCCTGCGGGCATACTCAACCAACCATATTATTTTTATCTTGAAGTTAAATACACAGATATGCAATTATATAAATGGGTATAGTATATAACAGTAAAAAAGATGAAAATCAGCTTTGAATATAGATGACAACATTTAAATTAATCTATATTTATCTATTTAACTTAAAAGAGTTCCTGTAAATGCTGCTCTTCGAACATTTTTTTTTTTTGAAATGACCAAGAACTAACCACGGGGAGGTGACTGCAATTCGAGTTCATCCTGCAGGCATACTCAACCAACCATATTATTTTTAGCTTGAAGTTAAATACACAGATATGCAATAAAACTGAAAGTGACACTTGGCACCCCCAGGGGTGAATGGCGATTGGCTATAAGGCGATTGGCTATAAGGCGATTCACAAGCCCAAGATTCATCGACCCAAGGAGATTCAAAGGTTTGAGGTGCCCAATAGGACCGACTTTTCAACCCTAAAATGGCCTAATTTGTCACCTTCAGTTTTAACATGTAGCTGACACTACTGGGAGTTCATCGGTATGGTTAAAAATTTTGAAGAAATGGTTTATAAACAATGGCTAAGCAATAAAAATAGTCAAAAATATTTTTTATGCTTAAGGGAACCTGGGGACCCTTGGCCATAAGGGAGGCTTAGCCCACCTTTAAATTTTAGTATTTAAAAATATTTTAGCATTTTCTCAATAGATGGTACTCAAAGCTACTGTTGTCAGCAGATAGACACCTTAGTTTCGTTGAGCTACTTCTTCGAATTGAGGAGAAAATAAAAAAAGAAAATTTCTCATCATAAAAAGTAAAAATTTTAGACATAATTTGTAAGATTTTTTCAGACAAACAAATTCAATTAAGTTTAAGTATGTGGTATTTTATAAATACTGTTATATTAAGGTTTTATGTAAGCTATAAAGTATAAAGTAGGCTTCAAAGCACCATGTGCCATTCTTTACGAAATGTCTAGGTGGCCACTTGGCCACTCTATGCAAGGGAGGGTTGGCCACTGGACCAAAGCTTCCTAAGTGAACTAGTTATGAAAATCTATAAACAATGTTTATCAAATACGCAGTTAAAAATAACGTATGATAATAACTTTATGAAGGTAATAAACTGATTATCCATATTTGTACTTTGTTTAGAATAAAACGAAAACCTCAACTAAAACTAACGTGTCAGTTATGACCAAATATCAAACCTTTTCTGCAAAAACTATAAGTTATTAATTTAAGCTTAGTAATACTACAGATTAATATTAAGAAATAATCTGATTTTTTCTTTATAGTGGGGGGGGGGGGGGGGCTGAACTGGTAGCTTTGAAAGCGGGCTTTGATTTTGATTGTGCCTTTAAAATAAAAAATCCAACTAAGGCAGTTAAATCTTGTGCAATTTAATGTGTGTACAAACTGAATAAAATATATTTAACATAAATAAAAAAAATTACTTGATACGGACAATTTTAGAATTTTTAATACAGAAAGTACTATAAAAATGTATTAATCAAAATATTAATTATTGTAAAAATAATTTTTAAATGATTTCAGAGTGTCGAATTATAATATATTTTTTTTTGTATTTAATGCTTACAAAAATAATTGGAAATATTTATTATTGTGCACTTTAAAATTATGCATATTTGTATGGGCCAAGCATCCCTTATAAAGGGAGGCTTGGCCCAGGTGTCTATGTTTCAAAAAACCATAAATTTATAAAAGAAAAAATATATTATTGATATTATACCATTATATCCTTGTTGCCAATAGAATTTCCTTTAATATAAGCTATCATGTGAACTGTTTAGTGAAAAAATATTTTTTTTAAAAATAAATTCCGAAACTATGGCCAAGGCTCCCCAGGTTTCCTTAAGTCATAAATGCACAACAAACGCAAAAAAATTACGAAATTTAAACGTTTTACCACAATAAAAATACTTCTATATTTATTTTAGAAAAAAAAAAAGAAAAATCTACTTTAATTAATAAATATTTCAAGAGCTGTACATTGTTTTTCAATATCTTAGATTAGGACATGCATCTTTTTTTAATTACTTCTATAAGTTTCAAGAGTTAAAGATTTTTTTTTAATTTAAAAAATGAACGAGCTTTACATTTAAATATTTAAACGTAACGACTTTTGAACTTTATTACTGTGATTACGTATTCTCTGCACCTTTTTTTTACTACTTCTTTAAGTTAAAAAAAGATTTTGTGTTTTTTTAACTTAACAAATGAACGAGCTTTAGATTCAAATGTTTAAATTTAAAGAGTTTAAATCGTCGCTATATTTCCGTTAATAAAACTTATTACGATTTTCTTTCATAATAACCATGGCGGAAGAACTATATCGTGCCGTGGCTTTGGAGCCAGCACCGATTAGCGAAGGATCTGCGGAGGAAAGCGATGCATCGGATCTCCAAAGAGATCAAGTTGAAACCTCTAACCATGCGCCCAGTGAGATAGCAAGCGCCGTGACTTTGGAGCCAGCAGCACCTATTAGTGAAGGATCTGCAGAGGAAAGCAATGCATCGAATCTCCAAGGAGACCAAGTTGAAAGAAGTAGGACAATACGCCTACCTAGGACAATGCTTCGGACAATGCGCCGTAGGAACAATGCGCCAAGCGAGACGGCCAGTAGTGTGGGCATTCATCCTCTTCACAACGTAGCCTCACATTCTAGGAATGCAGAGCCCGCCATCGAAGAGGATTCCGCTTTTCTGGAGAATAATACGAATACGCGGTTCCGATGGTTGAAGCCCTACTACCAGCCTCGGCACTTCCTTTGGCCCCGAGATCGTCCACGGCGACGCATCGTTTTGGATCGACCAAGAGTGGAGCCCCGAACAGCCTTCAAGCTACAAACGGTCAAGTTTACTGAAACCCAGCTGAACGAAGAACAATGTACTATTTGCCTCACCAGTGCGAGGGAATACAAGCTGAACTGGCGGCCCGTGGCAAGAACATCTTGTGGCCATTTATTCTGCGTGCCTTGTATCTACTGCTGGAGGAAGGAATCCTTGGCGTGCCCAATATGCCGACGAGTAGTACTGAGGCCTGAAGATAGGGGGCTGATCCTCTTTCACATCATTTAAAGAATCGTGATTCGCCAAACAACGAAAGTACCCGAATGTGGTACATATTTCTCGTCATATTTTCTACTACTTTAAGTTTTCAACAAGGACCAAAATCGCCAAGGAACAGACGGCTATTATCATCGCATCGTGGATTTTACAGTTTATATGTTATGCAATAGTGAAAATGAATTTCGGTTGCAACTGGGATGCCTTTAAAAACTTTGTATATCTTTCGGACTATTTGAGAAAACGAAATTCTTTTAATTTTAAGACTAGTTTATTTTAAATTTTATGCATTATATCTTGTTATTATACCATGATTGTGTTAAACTTCTTTAAGATATTCACTTTTCTGAATTTAGATGACGAAATTAGCATACAAGTCTGTATACTGCAACTGGTATTTTTTAGGTTTTAAGTGTACTGAATTTGGAATTGTGAATTGATTGTGTCACACCACTCTATAGCTTTCGTTTAATTAAATAAAACCCCAAATTCTTAGTTTCTCTCTTTCTTGAGTTTTTTTATTCTACTTTTGCAAGTAGGTACTTATAGTTTTATCTGTAGCTTGTTATAAAAAAATAATTAAATATGTGAATTAAATTTTATGTTTAGCAAGTTTACGCCAACCCGATAACTAAGAAACTAACTGAAATTTTCTAGCAAACGCCAACCGTAACATGATAAAATATTAAATATTTATTAGAATAATAAAAAAAAGTAAAATTATAGATATAGTATTAGCATTATATAGCATTATATAGTAAAAGCATTAACGTTACGTTGCCTAGCAACGAAAATACCCAAATGTGGTAAACATTAAAAAAAAGCACGTATAGCGAACGATGATGTCACCATGTCACCAAGCTGGAGTGAAAGTGAACAACAATACAATCATTAATGAAATATGTGGAAACCAGTTACTTATTTTATGGTATACTAGCTTTATAAACCAGGCGTTGCACGGGTGTACCCTTACTAAAGTTGATTGTTTTATGTAAATTTTTTATTTTATACCAATTGATTTCCTAGCACTCCATCAGTATATTATAATTTCCTCCCATTCTAATATCAGCATTCATTTTTTTTAAAAAAGAAGTCCGATTGTGTCCCTGTGTAGTACTAGTAGGCTATAGGAGTTAGAGGGGCTTTCCCATAGGCCGTGTTAAAATTGCCAGAATAGCTATGATATAATGGTCAGTTTCTACTTGCCCTCTTACACCCCAAAAGGCCAAAAAGGTGGTAAACATTCCACTCCATATTTGACCACTCCACAGGGCTGGGGAGCCCAGTCGGTAAAGGCGTTCGCCTTGCATGTGAAAGGTCCCAGATTAGGGTCCGGGCATCGTCAAA
>JAFNEN010003412.1:0-11199 GCA_019343175.1 Oedothorax gibbosus
GGCAACTTTGCAATTAAGACAAAACATTTTATTTTACAGTTGTGTTTGAGCAAAACCCACACATCAATAAATATATATGTAATAAATGGATAATTAATTAGCTCCCATTAATTAAAATGGTTGAAATCAGGTCTTGGCTCTTCCAAAACCAATTTATGGATCCACCAATTATTAAACCAAGACGATCTTTCACACTCCCTGCTTTCACCTCATTCGTCTGCATTACCGATCTTGAAAACCGAAACTCATTATGTATCCCAAGATGCAATGCGGCGTTGGCTTCTTTTGTGCGCTACTGCGCAGGTACTGGGGCCTCTCCATACCCCTCTCTCCTCCCTGGGTCTACCCAGTACCCTACCGTTGGAACTGTTGCCATTCTCACAACGTGAAACATGCTTATTGCTCAATTATTTTGGACAGTGTATGTTGTTTAGCTCATCTGTTTCGTTGAAAGGCATGAATAAAATTTGGGAACTGTACGTAATCTGAAACAACCCAAATGAAAGGAAAGATTTTGGCGATGTGTTATGTTTTTATGAACTACCATCAGTTTTTGACGACTGCTTTATGACAAAAGAATAAGGCGTCAAACACTGAATTAAGTGTACAAAAAATTAGAATAAGCAACTTTTACCAACATTATTTCAACAAAAGTTTGTTGCTCATTTCTTTCTCATTTACACTCTTAAAACAAAAGAGTGAAATTCACTCCTATAGGAGAAGTGCATTTTCGGCACCGGAAAGGAGTGGAAATTAACTCAGACTGAGTTAAAACCGCTCGTTTTAAGACTGTAGGACGCAGAATGTTTTCTTTTATTTCTTTTACCCACTCCGAAAAAGAGTGAAATTCACTCCTATAGGAGAAGTGCATTTTCGGCACGGAAAGCAGTGGAAATTAACTCAGACTGAGTTAAAACCGCTCGTTTGTTTTAAGAGTGTATAAGAGTAGTGAAGAATAAATATATTATTCTTCACTCTATCTTACTAATCTCAACTAAAATATTTAAAAAAAAAACAGCACATTGAATCATTAAGATAGGTTTTAGACAAAATAACGTACATAATTGAAGAGCTTAGTTCAAGAACGTGCTAAGTGATATTTTTGAAAAAATTAAGATTTTTGCATAAATGAACATGTTATTCCCTCCTTTAAAAAAATAACAAGATTCCCTCATTTCTTAAACTTTAAGATAAGTACATATTTAACGCTTGTAAGTGCCATATTTAGCGTTTCTAAGTGCAAACGAAAATGCTTAAAGCTCATTTTCTCATTTTCACTTTTTTGTCACAGAACGTTCATCCACAGTTGTATTTTTTTTCACATTTCGCAGAAACTACTAATAAAAATATAAAAGTCTCTTATGGCACATGTGTTACAGCAAGCATTTTCGCGTAAAAATAAAGTCTTAAATGTAATTATATATGCGGTACGTTGAATGGACCCAAAATTAAAAAATCGTTTTGGAATATTCTGATCTAAAAAAATCTATAAAAAGATTAGTTCTAAGAAGTACCAAAATAGTTTGAAATAAACCATGCAAAAATGAAAAGGTTGAGCGCATGCGCAGAAAATGAGGAATTATTAATAATAGGGGGAACCAGGGACATATGATCCAACTCGAAGTTTTTTTAACTTTTAAAATTTTTAGTAACTTTTAAAAAACACTATTTATGAATGTGTAAATGCAGATAATTTATACTTCATAAAGTAGTACACAATATATATTAGTATTTTTCTGTAGTATTAACTGAAAGAGTAGTAAAATATAAATTATTTAAAACTTTATTTTTGGGTCATGTATCCCAATGCATAGGGATACATGACCCACCCATTAGGGATACGTGACCCAACCCGAAAATTTGTTAGAAAGACTTAAAACTATCAAAAAACTTTTACCTAATAACAAAACTAATATCATATGATAAAGTTTATATAGATTTTATAGTATTTTCAAACAAAATTATTACTTTGTATTTTTATTACATTAATTATGCTTATACTAACAAAATAATCAAATTTAAAAGTAAATTCTGGTCGAAATACAAAACTGAGGCTTCTTTTATTTTGCAGAGAAAACACAGGTGGTTGAAGAATTGCTACTATTTGATCAATTTCAACTCGGGATGTATTATCCATTTCAGGCCATTTAAAACATTTTCCATCGATTCTTTCTGCATATTGAATTGTAAGCTCGTTAAAAAAAATTCCCCTGTACCTTCCCATCAAACCTTATATTCTTTTAAGAACCCAGTCATTTACTTTTGGGACTCTCGTGATTTTTTAAAAAAAAATACTTGGTCTACTTCTGTCTACTTTGGTGTTGTTTACTTTGGTCACATATCCCCAATTGGCTTAGGAATTATATCACATTGATCTATATAATTATATTAGAGACTATATAATTATGTATTGTGGTGTCTAAGACTGTGACCTGTCTAACTGTAACTGTCAGCATACGGCTATGAACTGTTTAAGTGTGACTGTACCGGTTGGGATTCTGTTCTGTTTTGTAAAAGGCACTAGTAAGCGCACTTAAGATGTGTGCTGTTGTAACTAATAAGTTATGGAATATAATAAATTAATGTGCTATTAAACTACCTAACATAATTTCCCTATACCCGAACTACACCCAGCTAATGGACATGACAACTTGGCGACGATTTATGGGATTATGAATGCGAAGATTTTGGTTCCGGTGAAACCAAAACTGAAGCAAGTCAACCATGTGCTGGTAAAGAGTGTTTAGCGTTAATTTATAGAAGAATCCAGAGGCTTTTGAGGTAAAATTTTGTTTTTCCTCTCCGACAATTTTGAAATGGAGGAGCTAGTGAAAGGGTTGATAGAACAAAACCAATTGTTGATGCAGCAGCTAACAAGGATAGCTGAGCCTACAAAGGTTCCCACACCAAAAGTTTCTGTGCATTTGGAAAAATTTGACGAACAGCAAGAAAGTTTTGACTCATTTTTGGAACGATTTGAAGCCTATCTTGCGGTTCAGGGTGTTCCTGACGACAAACGTGGGTTAACACTGATATCAAATTTAAGTCCTAAAATGTTTAATCTATTAAAAAACCTACTCGCTCCAGTAAATCCTTCAGATAGAGATTATGATTTTTTAAAAAGTACTTTAGAGAAGCACCTAAATCCTAAGCCATTAATAATTCCCAGTAGGCATGTATTCTTGAATCGGAAGCAACGGGAGGGTGAGACCATTAATGAATATATGGCAGTGTTGAGATCACTATCCGTTCCGTGTGCTTATGGCGAAGCCATGTTAAATATCATGTTACGGGATGTATTTGTGAGCGGTCTAAGAGATAAATCTATCCTTAATAGAATTTTTGAGGAGGACAATATCGAGTTAGATGCTACAGTAAAAATTGCTTGGCCATGGAAAAGGCGGTAAAAAAGTACATCCCAGTTATTGGAAAAAACCAATGACTATACACAATGTCGGCATGGTTAAAAACAAAACAACCGTAGGGAAAAAAGGGAAATACGGTAACAAGGCAAAAAATAAATCGTGTTCGCGTTGTAATGGAACGGATCATGATTCTCAAAACTGTAAATTCAAAACCTGCGAATGCCATTTTTGTAAAAAAATAGGGCATATTGAAAAAGCGTGTTTCGCAAAACAAAAGCAAAAACATGTTAAACAAAAGCGGGTTGATTTGAGTTATGAAAACGAAAGAGAAAACCAAAACTTAGTTCCGTTACATGTTATGGGGTCAGAAGAAGCTAAAAGACCGCCAATAATGATAACAATAAAAATTGATGGTAAACCAGTATCAATGGAATTAGATACGGGAGGGGCAGTATCAGTGATGAGTCTTAATAATTTTCGAAAAATTTCTAAACGTATGTTACAGCCCACAGATATCGTTTTTACTACCTACAGTGGAGAAAAACTTGTACCATTAGGCGTTGTAAACGTAGCCGTCGAATATAAAAATCAAAATACAACATTAAAATTGTATATTGTAAAACAAAACTTAGATACAATTTTCGGCCGAGAATGGCTATACGAAATAAACCTGGACTGGACTGCGATCAAAACGATACGCACCAGTAGCGAGTTTGATTTAAACAAACTCCTTGATGAGTACCATGAACTATTCGACGATAAACTAGGAGAAATAAATAACTACGAAGTTAAATTAGAGTTGAAATCGGATGTTACACCAAAGTTTTGCCGTGCAAGGCCGGTACCCTTTGCTCTAAAAGATCGAGTTGAATTCGAAATCGACCGATTGGAAAAAGAGGGGATAATAGAACGGGTGGAAACATCTGAGTGGGCGACCCCGGTCGTACCAGTGGTAAAAGGAGACGGTTCGATCAGGTTATGCGCGGACTATTCCATTACCGTTAATCCTAGTATTTTGGTGCAGCAACATCCGTTACCGAGATTAGAGGAAATATTTTCAAGTCTAAGTGGGGGAAAAGAATTTTCGAAATTAGATTTTAAGCATGCTTATTTACAATTAAAGGTGCATGAAGACAGTCAAAATCTACTGACAATAAATACAACAAAAGGGTTGTATAAATGCAAAAGACTCATGTATGGATTAAATGCAGCCCCAGCAATCTGGCAACGCTACATCGATGGGTTATTCCACGGAATGGGAGGCATTAAGGTTTTTATGGATGACGTACGGGTGACAGGGTCAAGCGAGTTAGCGCATTTGAGGCACTTAGAGAATTTTTCAAGAAATGCAAAGAGCATGGGTTAAAGTTGAATTTACAGAAAAGTAAATTTTTCAAAAAAGAGATAAACTTTTTGGGTCATAAAATCGATGCTAACGGTTTGCATAAAACTGATGAAAAAATTTCCGCCATTGCTGGTGCCCCTAAACCAAAAAATGTGCAGGAGGTTCAAAGTTTTTTGGGATTAGTGCAATTTTATGGGAAATTTTGTTCAAATTTGGCTACAATTGCTAATCCGCTAAATAACTTGACAAAAAAGAACACTAGGTTCATTTGGTCAAAGGATTGTCAAAAATCATTTCAGAACATAAAAGAGGAAATCTGTTCTCCTCAAGTTCTGGTACATTATGATCCTGCACTCCCAGTAATGTTAGCAACAGACGCTAGTCCTGTAGGATTAGGAGCGGTGTTATCCCACAAAATGTCCGATGGAACAGAGAGACCTATAGCGTTTGCATCAAGAACTATGACAGATACTGAAAAGAAGTACTCACAGATTGATAAAGAAGCTCTAGCAATAGTGTGGGCTGTCAAGAAGTTCTACCTGTACCTAAAAGGACGGAGATTTACCCTAATTACCGATCACAAGCCTCTTGTCGCGATTTTTGGATGCAAAAAAGGTCTACCAGTCCTAGCTGCAACTAGACTCTTGCACTACGCTTTGACTTTGCAGTCTTTTCAGTTCGACATCATCTATCGAAACACAAAAGAACACGGAAATGCAGATTTCCTGTCAAGATTACCTGGCCAGTCGGAGGACCTGGAGGTTAAAGATGATGTTACCCTCTTCCAATTACAACAAATAGAGAATCTTCCTGTTACGGCTGAGGAATTGGCAAAAGGAACACCCAGCTATTACGTACTATATAACTATATTAGAGACTATATATTCTTGCACAAAATGTGTGCCAAAATATGTGTTTCAAGTCGTCAGAAGCGTTTCAAATAATTCATAGTAATTTATGAGAAATGTAAATGTGTGTACATTAATTTGTCCACCCTTTTTACTATTGTTGCAGATTCTATGTAAGTTATAAGCGGGTAAAACTAAGGTAAATGTACAGTGATGTAACCAGGATTGCCCCAAAGGTCGAAGGGGGTGGGGTTCAAATAAATTATTTTGGATTTACTTGATTATTATAAAGTGTGTAATAATCAAGTAAATCCAAATCCTAAAGGGTTAAGTCTTTGAGGATACACGTCTAGTTCCATTGGTACACACCATTATTTCCACTGGTGCACATAAATATGAACACATTTATATAAACTAAAAAAAAATAGAATATCATAATTTAAAATCTTAATTACATTATTCTCCAAAGCCTCCGTCCTTTTAAACATCACTTCTCGACTTATCGATGCCCCCGTTAAATTAGATTCCCCTCTGGCGACATTATCGAACTCTGCTTCCGCCCAGATCATCCCAATAAAATGAAAAAGAAGAATAAGAAAAAAGATCTTCCCCTCCTCCACTATAGTGACACACCCTGAATAACGTGATTAGGTCCACAAAGAAGCCGGCGTTTATTTTGGCCGTGGAAGAAAATGTCCCTTCAGTTGATGTTTCTTTCAACGAGACCCATCTTTCACTGGAGAACAAGGAGCTTGTGACAGCAAGGGCGGGTCCGGGGCAACACCCAGCTCTTTAAGCTTTTATCATCGTAATGTTACTCGAGAATTTTATTCGTAATAACTTTTTTTCTTCTCTTGTAAGAGATCCTAATCGAGCCTATGGCATTGCTTGTTTTCTGAATATTTTGTAGTTAAGAGAACGAAAGGAAACTGTAACTGATAACTGAAATAAGAATTTATCATTACACTGTCAAAAATAGGATCACAATGTTGTTCTCAAGAATTCAGAAACAATGTTGTTCTCAAGAATTCAGAACAATGTTGTTCTCAAGAATTCAGAACAATGTTGTTCTCAAGAATTCAGAATAATATTCTCAAGAATTCAGAACAATATTGTTCTCAAGAATTCAGAACAATGTTGTTTCTCAAGAATTCAGAATAATATTCTCAAGAATACAGACAATGTTAATCTCAAGAATTCAGAACAATATTGTTCTCAAGAATTGAGAACAATATTGTTCTCAAGAATTGAGAAAAATGTTGTTCTCAAGAATTCAGAATAATATTCTCAAGAATACAGACAATGTTAATCTCAAGAATTCAGAACAATATTGTTCTCAAGAATTCAGAACAATGTTGTTCTCAAGAATTCAGAATAATATTCTCAAGAATACAGACAATTTTAATCACAAGAATTCAGAACAATATTGTTCTCAAGAATTCAGAACAATGTTGTTCTCAAGAATTCAGAATAATATTCTCAAGAATACAGACAATGTTAATCTCAGGAATTCAGAACAATATTGTTCTCAAGAATTCAGAACAATGTTGTTCTCAAGAATTCAGAATAATATTCTCAAGAATACAGACAATGTTAATCTCAAGAATTCAGAACAATATTGTTCTCAAGAATTCAAAATAATGTTCTTATTTTTGAGAATATTTTTAGAATATACGTTATTCTCGAATTTGATAAGTTTTCGAACTTGAGGTCTTGTATGTTTTTTATTTTTGAGAATGATTTAGACAAAAATGAGCGCATCGTAGCAAGAGTTCTCGGAGAAGTAGATGGCAGCACTAAAACTATCGCTAGTAGCGAAATGGTTTATAGGCCATTAGAAGTTTTTATGTTGTGGACCGCAACGTATTGAATGTTAAGAATATTTCATCTCAAATATGAAATTTCACATATTTGCTTTTGAAGATATTGTTCTCAAAAGAAAGTGAAAACATTATAGTACTCATTTTTTTAGTTTCATTTTTATTTGATTATGAGATAAGAAACATTTTAAAGCAGAGATCCATCGAATAACAACGTTTCAGTCTTTAATTAATTTGCCTTAACTCCTATTCATTAACTCACATTGATTCATTGATAATTAAAATTATAGCAGCAGAAGGTCTAAAACGTTAGAAATTAGCTTACAAACAGATACAGTAAAGGAAATTCGATCTTAGGTATTTTTACAATTACTCTATGGGGCAATACTGACATTCAGCATCCTATTCTCTAGCACGTATCTTTTGTCTCAGGGATCCAATAACACCATCTCCGGTTGTCATAGAAACCAATATTTTTTTTCTTTTTCAACCCTCCTCCTTTTTCGTGTTACAAATAGAAGAAATTTCGGTTATTCCTGAGTTAGATCAATGAATTAATGACAGTCTTTATCGACCCATTTTCTGCAGGCTCTCGTTGGAGGATGCTAAAATGGCATGGGGGAAATAAAATGATTCGCCTTCTCTTTCATTTGTAGTTTTTTTCAAAGGCGTGTCCATGTTATGAATTGTGGTGGGATTTTTAAGTTTATTTAATTTTTGGAATGTGATCTTTTGATTCAAATCCTGAAAAAAAAAAACCCGCATATCATACAGAATTATATACTTAAGAAACGTGAAAGAAAATATAATTTTTAAATCAAATTTAGCGCAAAAATATGTGATAATAAACTACTGATTACGATTGATTACCCAATAAAAATGGAGTAACACCTTAGTTTCGAAATGGCTCGATAAAGTTCAAATGAGCATTTCTTTAACAAAAAAAAACACACTAGGAATTGTAGTTGTTGTTACTAATCCCAGGTGTTGTAGCTCAGGTACACCATCTCCATGAAATCAAATATCTCGAAGCAGTCCAGGAATAAATTCGGGTAGTTTAGAATCTAGGAAATCGAGAATTCAAACATTTAACCTCTTGCGACATGGGGTCGCCATTCGGGGACATTTTTTAAAACCTCCCCACAAACAATTAACGTGTTAATTAGTTTCGAAATTGACCTGGTCCGATAGAAGAAGATCCGAAAATCCTTTTTCAGCCTTTGATTACAGGTCATTTATTTCTATAAAAAATGAAGTTGAACGAGGGTCAATACGATATTAGAGTTCTTAAAAAAATAACCTTAAACTAGTTCTTTCTTTAAACTTTCCAAAAAGTTCTTTTAGTAGTTAATTTTAACGGCATTTTGCATTAAAACAATGTTAAAATAAATTCTTAACTACAAATAGGTTATGCGGCTTTTTTTTTGCATTTATAGCACAAAAAAATGTGTATTCTTAGAGTTAAGGCATGTCTCTCAGTAACTATTTAAACGTATTTTTTTAAAAATTTCTTTGCAAAACATACTTTTTTAGTTATATTTGTATGAAAAGTATGTTTAGATGAAGAATATACGTGTAGGATTTTGCTGGGGTCTTAAAAGGTTAAGCATATATGGTCAGGAAAAGCCTGGTCGACACTGCACCAAGACTCTCCAGGAACTGTTTTCTCTCGGAGTGTTAACGACAGGAAACAGGAATGGATACCATTTATATGTGGTTGATGGAACTTTTACAAATGGATACCATTACCTTTTAAAGCGTAGATGGAAATGCCCGGGTAAATTATTTAAAAAAATGCCAAATAATAAAAAACCATCAATTGCACTCACCTGGAAGGGCCGGATTACAAATTGGGCGGCGGAATAGGCAGTCGCCTACAGGCCCCGTCCATTTGAAGGCCCCGCATCTACCATCAAGTGAACGCTTAGAATCAATGTAAAAAAAACCTTTAACTTAACATTTTTTTTTTAGTCCTCGATATTCAAAAATAACTCTATTTAGCTCTAAAATGATACAATTAATAAAAAAATAATGAAAGTGAGGTAATTTTTCGACTGAATAACCAAGTAACATGGGATTATTATTGAACCAGCGGTTGAGCGCCGCATAAACAAACAAGGTTTTTGTAATAGAAACTGTTACTAAGAACCACGCCCACACACTATCCAGTGGAATACAAAGACCCCGGGGGCTGGGGAGCCCAGTCGGTTAAGACATTCGCCTTGCGCGTGGAAGGTCCCAGGCTCGGGTCCGGGCATCCCCAAAATAACTGTCGACTAAACGGCCCGTGCAGCCAAAAATTACGACGAATAATACCCCGTGCAGAGGGAGTGCACGTTAAATATGCTCCAAAGACCCAACGCTGCGTACGTGTCACCCTTAACGGTTGCGTTGGGTACCTACACAGATGTCGGCTCGTCACTTGACTGTGATTCTAAATTCCGAAGCCCGTCGCAATATCCTTCGTGTAGCTCTAATGGACGATAATTCAAGCTAAACTAAACCAAAGAGCCCCGTCAAAAAAAAAAAAAAATGCCTACAGGTCCCTACACTGTTTTATCCGGCCCTACACCTGGACCACAGATGGGGAAAAAAAAAGAGGATGACCCATTCTAACTTATAAAAGAACCATTTGAAAAGATGTTTAAGATATTGGAATTTCTGTTTGGCAGAACTGAGGGGAATGACTGATGTGGTCCGAATAATTTAAGAGAAAAGGGGAAAAAACAACTTCATGGCATGGAAATCTGTCGCATCAGACCTTTTGGCAACCAAAAGCCGAGTCGTCGCCTAAACTGGTGTAAGAAATCGGTTACTCACTTTGTGTTTCTCTCGCGGTAACTCTGATTCACGCCAGAGATCTGAAGACCATCGTACCGTTAAAGAAGAACTGAGAGATAACCAGTTCCTGTCGCCAATGTCCGCCAAGCACACCAAAATAGGGAAGTTTCCTATGCAATGAAGTTGCTTTCCCCTCTACTTTCAATTGCTATCGGTCCTATCCCTCAATTTCCAAGCTACTTACTTGTCACATTGCCACTGTGATTTGTCTGATCCATAAAAGACTTGCATTTGGTATAGAAAGGATGCCAATGTTCAGGGCCTGATCAAGTAAACCTCAAACTATAAACACAACCAATTTTGAGGGCCCTTTACGGAAAATGTTTGTATGGTAGCCCGTAATGAGGGTTTATTATCTACCAACTATTCTCCATTATTCGTAATGTACCTTACATTAAGTTTTCTTTTATTCCCATGCATACAAAGTAAAATATTACAAGTTTAGGGAATATTGCGCAGTATACAGGGATTCGATACAATTTTCGTGCAGTGATGGCCCTACTTTTCGTAGATAATCATTTTTTTTCTGGCATAAAATTATTTTAGAAAATATATCAGTAAAAAATACGACTTTCTTCAACAAGAATTACCTTAAAATACAAGAACGTAATCATTAGCTATATTTTTACCTGTATTTTTTATGATGTGATTTCTTTTTTAAAAACATCTGCAAAATAAGAATTTATGCAGTGCAGGAATGTTCTCTTTAGAGTTATCTCTCACACATCTTCACCAGGAAAGATTAAATGTTTGTTCCTTGCCTTCTAGCCCGATACATCGCGAAGGACGATCGAAGGCATCTGTCACGAAAATTATGGACCAAGAAAGAAGAAAACATCTTTCAGCCCAAAGTAGAGATGGAATATTTTTTTGTTCTTTTACAAGAAGAGCTATCCTATGTTTATTGTAGCTAGTATTCTTTTGTTCTAAACTGTACGAATGAAGCAGTACTACAATAACTTAAAATAAAAAAATTTATG
>JAFNEN010003413.1:0-11816 GCA_019343175.1 Oedothorax gibbosus
AATACATGTTGATTAAAACGTTATTCTTTATACGCAATTTTCACATTACATCTTCACATACTATTTTTTGCATTGACTGTAACTTAAAATACATAGGTTTTACAAACTTGATTGTGTCCTATATCGACTCAGATGGGTCAAAAACCTACAAAACCGAATTTTTATACATTTTTGTCAAACCACAAAAAAATAAATGAATTTTGACCGTTTTTCAGCCTTTTCCGACCACTGTGCATGGTTTCTGTAAAAAACGTAACAATGAAATCTAGTAAAAATTACCAAACATTTAAATTTCTTCTTTTTCAAGTTGAAACAATGCGTAGATGGTGTTTCCTAATCACACAAACTATACCAAGTAAATTTAAGCATATTGCGATGTTGTCTGTCTTACCCCATAGCACGTCCAACAATTTCCCCACTTTGTCCAATAATTACCCCGCAACTAAACATGCATGTCATAATGTTACTATTCATCCTAAAATAGTGTTTTTCAGCAGAAACCCCCTTCATAAACATATCTAAGACTGAGCATAACAAAATTCAAGATCATGTAAAAGAAAACAAAATTATACACAATTTAGCATCGATTGAATAAAAGTTTAAACAATTTTTTTTAAAAAAGTGCTTTGGGTTATAATTTTATATTTTTTTGAGAAAAAGTACTAATCTCATCACAATAATTAATCAGAGCATTGCTGGGTATGCAATTAAAAAAATTTGGTTTGTTATACGTAATAAATTAGGATGCATTATAGTTTTTGGAGCCTGTCCAATAACTACCCCGATTTTCCGTATCCAATAATTACCCCGGGTCACCCTATATGTTATTGGCCTTTTGTTTCTTTTATTAATCTATCCAAACAAATTAAAATGTCAATATTGTAATTTGTTTCTGATTACTAAAAATACGGAAATAAAGGATTTGCCATTTATTGAAAAGTTCTCGTCAATTTTTTTATTGTAGGCAAACAAGTATGTAAACTGTAACTGAATATGTCAATTTATAATTGAGTATAATATCTGAAGTCATTTAAAAATTCCCAATGGCACTTACCTAATTTGTACTTATTTGAATTTGTATTTGCATAAAAATTTATTTATACATATCATACAACTTTTGAATTTTTGTGTAGGTGTTAGTTACTGGTGAAATGACAACTTAAATTTATAGATTTTAATAAATAATAATGGCTATTTTTATAGTATAAAAATAACAATTTTAATTGTAAATGGTCACCGTTTAAAGTAAATGCATCAAATACTCAAGGGTTTGTAAATAATTACATTACGAAGTTTACAAGTAAAAAAAATGTAATGCTTGTTTAGTTCTTGGTAAAATAACTACTTGAGTTTATCGATTTATATAATTAAAATAATAGCGATTTCTAGCATAGAAAAATAACAACTTTAGTATTAAATCGCCGGTCGTTGAAAGTGAACGTATCAAAAGCATTAAGTTTGTGACAAGAAAGGGTCAAGAAAGTGAACGCCATCAAGATTTCGAAAATAAATAAATTTTGATCTGCATTCGTTAAAATATTAAAAACTATTTATTATTTGTTACTGCGTAGTTTCTTTAAAACCGCAAACAAAATAAGTAATAAATTTCTAGTCCCAAACGTCAAAAGTTTCCATTCTCAACTTAAAATACAGACTGTCATAACAAATAAAATGGAATGTATATCGTAGTCACCAGGTGCAGATATGTATAAAATCATTTTTCGTGAAACAGCATTCTTTGAAAACACTCTCTGTACAATCCCTTCTATTTTGTATTCCATGCATTGAGCCGGTGCTACAATACTTTTAAGGGAATAGCACAGTCAGATTCGATAGATTCGAATCGCGTTATATCTATTTCATTTGGCGCCCTCAAACGTGCCCCGAATACGCCAAGTCGACATTTGGCTACTGTGGTTTGACAAAATTTTGAATGAAATTTTTTTAATGTATTTTTAATTTGTATGTTCTTAACCATTTAACAGTTTTAGCATACATCCGTCCACTTTTCCATTGCCACAAAACGTGTATTGGTTAAGAGACGAGAGGGTGAAAGGGCAGCTTTTGGGCAAGAAAGATGTAAATTTTCCTCACTAATTATCCTTCTAAACTTCATTTTATTTAATGATTAATTCATGTAAAAAAGAGAAATTTTAAGTCGTTAAATAAGTAAACTTCTGTAGTTGTATGTACAAAGACAAGTAGGTTTGTTACAGAATCTGTCACTTAAACCGCTTCCACACAACATTGTGCTCATCAGGAAACATACTATTTACACAAATCAGAAAGAAATTCGCCAAACAGGGCCTTTAGCTAGTTCTAATTAAAACTTTTAAAAGCCAAAATTAATTGTTTTCATTAATCTCGTTTCTCAGATTTAAAAATTAGTCTTTATCGTTTGCTAAATTTGTTTGAAGTTCGATTAATAATAATGTATTTATTTTAGTAAATATCTTTGAGTTGCCACACTCAATTTTCCCTTTACATTAACTTTCTTTCAAAAATTAATTTTTTTTTTCATTTGTTAAATTAATTTATAGTCAAAAATAAATAATTAGTAAAATTGATTCTTTAAAAATAAAAGCGAAACTTAACATATTTTTTTTATACAAAGTTAGAATTCTCTATGCATCTTTCTTCATACATATATAAGAAAACCATTAAAAGAACTCTATTGTGATATTGCAACAATCCAAACTGAATTTTATTACATAAATAAATATTTTTTTAAGAGTTTTATTTTATTTTAAATAAAGTTTCTCGTTTAAATAAAGTTCAATAAAGTTTGCTGCCACACAACAGTTGTGTTTAACAGGAAAAAATGCGCCAAACACAGCATTAATTCTATATTAACTCTTACATGCTAAATTTGGCTAGTTTTATTTTATCTCGAAAATTTATTAATTATTACTTATCGTTTGAAGAAATTAATTTATATTTCAAAGAATAAATATGCAATATTCCTCGCTTTTAAATATAATGAAAACATTTCATATCAACGTACAAAGAATCGCGTAGTGAAATATATTTGACGTCATTTCAAACTGATCGATGTCGCAAAAATAAATTTATTTTTAATTTATTGTCTAAAGGAATTAAAGTTTCTCGAGCGATTGTTGCGATGGCAATGGTGATTTAATTCTAATAAAAATGGCTTTCTATGCTTTTTAAAGAGCATTAAATTTTGCTGTTTTTTAAATAATTGAAGTACTTCGAATTCGAATTCTTTTCTGAAATTTTCAATGTATTCTAATTTCGATGCGCTGAATGTTTTGACGTATCACACTTGTCCGTAGCATTTGTAGTTTGGCTATGAAAGTGGGTGACGGACAGACGGACAGACGGACTGAACGATTATAATACCTTCTAATTTTTACGTTATAAACGTAGTGTGGAAGCTAAATTCAGCGGAAAATGTTAAGGCATTTAAAAAATGGTAAAATAGACTATTAATCACAAAAAACTGACAGTTTATTCATAACACTGTAAAAATGTGTATTTTTACCACTCAAAACCACAAATTCCACTAAAGGGACGTCTACCTCAGCAAATGTTAAACGTATTATTTTTTTTTCAAAATTTCTTGCAAAACATACTTTTTTAATATATAATTCCTTGAAAAATATGTTTATGTAAAGAGTATACGAGTAGGATTTGTTTCGGAAGTGAAGATGTTAGTTAGGAGTATGTCAAACTAAAAGCTGCGATTTCTTGACTTTCATGGACGTTGCTTTAAGGAAATTCATACAGCATTCTCGGAGGCGTTTTGAACTGAAAAGAAAGAGTTTTAAATCTTATCAGATAGATTGTTTACTAGAGGTTTTTTTTAAACATTCGATAAGTACTTCTGTTTGTAAAAGCTTTTTGCCGTCCATTTTTTGCATGCTTTTTTGCTTATTCAAAAGAAGTCAAGAAAGTTAAGAAATCTCAGGTTTAGTTTGACGTACTCTTAACAAATTAATAATATTAATAGAGGATTATAGTAAACTCCATTTCACAATTAATTACCTTAATTTTTTTTCAATTATCCAAACGTTTTATAAAATTGGGTGTTCGTTTTAAGTTATGTTGATTGTTTCTACTAAAAAAAAAGGAAAGGTACACTGTCATTGCTTCGTAACTTAAATATAGTGAGGAGTAGGTAAAGTTATTGAAGAAAACTCGGAACTGATAGTAGAAGCAAATGGGGAAAAAATTTGAGCGTATTTTGTACGTTCAAAATGATGAATGATGAAATGATTTATTTTCATATTAACATTTCTGTTGCCACTCAAGACATGAAACTTGCCCATTGATTCGCATAAATGGATAGGGAATGTTTATTATGATGTCATGCTCTCCGTACTGCGATTTTATTGGTTGTTTCGTTTTCTTTCCATACTACGATTTCGTTGGTTGTTTCGGTTTCAGTTTACGATCAGAATACGGAAATAGGTGAAAAGAAACTTTTCTTTCTGTGCAAGTTTTCTTTAATAAATGATTAGAATAACCAACATCACAGCAAGAAGTTGGCATTTAAAAAAATAACAACTAAAATATTCATAGAAAACTCACTTTCGAATACCAAAACAAAAGTAATTCGAGAAAAATGAAAACAAGTCCGCCGAGCTGTTACCAGATCCGACGTGAAAAAACTCCATTGTACATCGATATGAAAAATATTGTACGAGGCCACATCTTTTCTGTTCGTTATGAGCACTAAGGAAAAAGTGTTAGGAATCTTATCAGATATCTGGATATTTAAGCCGTCTCTTTTTTTGCTTATTATAGACTAGCAAATAAGTTCTTAGTACACGGTGTTTTCTTTATGATAGATAAGATGTTTATATATACAAATTCCTGATAAGGAAATGCTATACGGAAAATAATACAAAGACATCTGATATATCAGATGGTTCATTCATGGAAATTAGTGCTATCAGTTCATGCGTTCTTTACGAAGCATTTTACGTGTCTTTACGAATTTTAAGTATATAATATGCTATGTGGTTATCAATGGTTTTTGATAAAAATAAATACAGGATAACTTTTTTTTTACTTTAAAGCCAGAAAAGTTTATATTCTACTAAGTTCACACAGAATATGCACGCTTTCAGATCGAAAGGATACTGTTATAGTGTCCTAGTTTGGAACATTGTTTAAATATCTTTAAGTAAATAATATGCTATGTGGTTATCTATGGTTTTTGATAAAAATAAATACATTATAACTTTTTTTACTTTAAAGCCAGAAAAGTTTATATTCTACTAATTTCACACAGAATATGCACGCTTTCAGATCGAAAGGATACTGTTATAGTGACTAAGTTTGGAACATTGTTTAAATATCATTAAGTAAATGATATGCTATGTGGTTATCTATGGTTTTTGATAAAAATAAATACATTATAACTTTTTTTACTTTAAAGCCAGAAAGTGTATATTCTACTAAGTTCACACAGAATATGCACGCTTCAATCTAAAGGATACTGTTATAGTGACTGAGTTGGAATATTGTTTAATATCATTGCCAAACATAAAGGACCTGACTGTTTAAATATGTCTTGCACTATTCGCTTACTTAAATAGTTATGATATTTGATCAAATTTATTTTTGTCAATACCACAATTTTCTAACTATACTCTTTCTAAACAAAGATACTGGGTACTTTTCCATTTCGGGGGTGGGGCAAGTGATAAAGTCGCCAAAAATGTACAACCACCACCAAACTGAATAATTCCAATGGTGACCTTTAACTGTGTATACTGTGGTTTTTTAACTATGTATCCTGTATTTTGTCGCCAAAAAATTCTTTTAATCGCCAAAGATTCCGTTTCGTGAGATTTACGCCCAAAAAATGGAAAACACTGCTATATAAGGTTTTTTAGCCTTTTTTAAAATTAATATTATTAACTCATTTCTATAAATCATAAAGCCCAGTTATTGATGACTGTTTTGTTTACTACTCTGTTTATCTCAAGAAGCAGACTCAGACTTGAAATATTCTTATTAACAAAACGCCTTTTGAAATAAGTTAGCACCTCAAACACAAGAAAAATGTGGTCTGATGACCAGGGTGTTTACTTATGCCACACAACGTCCCCTTTTACTAAGGGTTCTGATAGCCAGCTGTTTTGTGCCAGCAATCTCGTTAATCTCCAAAGTGGAGGTTAAAACAGATGGGAATGCTGCTGTGAGAAAAATCATACTAAATCCGGTATGCCAAGTGAAGCCATAATTACTTCATTTATGGGCCCAACGACCACTTGGCGAATGATTTGGCGCTTTTAAAAGAATTTAAAAAAATCGTTTTTCCTTTCACGGGCGGAGATCTCGACAAACGGAATCCTTAGGGACAATCGAAAATTTTTGCCAACACAGTATACACAGTTAAAGGTTACCATTGGAAGTAGCGGTGGTTGTTTATTTTTGGCGACTTTATCGCTTGCGCCACGAAATGGAAAAGTACAAAAAATTAGCTATTGTCACAACCGTATCCCATTAGAGACTTTATTCCTTTAAAATGAAAATGCAAGAGAAAATTGGCAGAGTGCTTCAAAAATCTGCTTCCAGCAGCGTCAATACTCATATTTTGGAATAAAACAATCGATTCTTAAATGTAAAAAATACTTTTTGCTTAAACTCTGAACAGTTTGTTTTATTTCGATTACTCTGTGCGTTCTACGTCACGACAAAAGATATTCGATTGGGTTTGTTGGGGTGCATAAACTGAACTTGGCGACTTGAACCTCTTCGCCCCAGAGGCACACATACGTGGACCTTTGTAGAATTCATTTCCCAACTTTAGTTTACTAATTTTCTTAATAATAACTTTATTTTATCATAAACTAGAATGTTCAAGCTTTGTTAATTGTATTAAAACTGACGTACTAAGAGGGTCAAGTATATTTCGGCGGTTGTTGAAAAAACGAGCATATACCGCTTAAAACTTCGAATTCTACTAAATTGTCATGACCCTCTGCAAACGTTAAACGCTAATTTTTTTAAAAAAAATACTTTAAAAGATACTTCTCTGAATATATAATTGTTGTAAAAAAATATGTTTATATAAACTATAAAGAATATATGAGTAGGATTTTTTCCGGGAGTTCTTTCTTCATTTTTATTTTCTCGCCAAGCATCTTCATTTTATTCAATCCTTCATTTATTCAAACCATTTCCAAGGCCTCCTGTGTTTACGCCTTGTCATTCCACCGATCAGACAGAACATTGCTTCATCGTTATCAAATTTTTTCATCTAGTTTTTGGTTTTTCCGCGGAATTCTGCAAAATGACGGAAGAAATAAGAAAGACACTTGTGTTGTCAGGATTCGGATGACTTGGCGTAAAGTAGACAAATAACGACTCTTCTTGTTATCAAAGGGGATTTATCGGAGGATCGTAAAGAAATAACTGAATCCTTTTGAAAAAATTAACTGCTTTCTTGTCTTAAAACAGCATTTCACCGTCTTCAAGCAAGGCTGTTCGAAGTGTCTTCAAGTTGCCATACTGTATTTTAAACCGTCTTGCTTGAAGACGGTGAAAGGTAGATTTATACAGTCAAAGCAGTCGTACTTTTCTACACCTTTGTTTGAAGACGGTGGATTAATGGATCAATCAATCAACCGAAAAAAATAAACTGCTTTTCTGTCCATAAGCAGCCTTTCACAGTCTTCGAGCGAGATGGTTCAAACTGTCTTCAAGTTGTCAGACTGAATTTTTACCGTCTTGCTTGAAGACAGTGAAAGGTAGATTTTTACAGTCAAATAGTAGTACAACTTTGTTTGCAAGTGATGATCAATCGATCAATCGACAGATAAATGACAAGTTAAAGGATCTTTTTGATTTTGATTGATTTTTTTGCATTTTGAAAGAGAGATACTGAAAAACTGTGTCGTAATTCGAAATCACGTTAGAGTTAAATGAATAACGAAAAAAAGTAAATTAGCAGCTAGAAAGAGTAAGTGAAAAATAAAAGTGACCGGACGTACTCCATGTGTTAAAAACTGTTAAAAAAAGTTAAATTAAGTATTCCAAGAACAGTCTGATTGTGAATTGTTAGAATTTTAACAAATTATTTGTGATTTTTTTTAAAACTCAACCATGTTTTTCAATCTTCTATGTCCGACTTCTACAATTTGAAAATTGTGTATTGTGTAAAATTTTTTTTAGCTTATTATACATTGTAAGGTTTATTATAATTAAGTAGTATGTTTGGATATTAATAAAAAATGCAGGTTAAGTAAAGCCATAAAACCATGATTAAATGTTTTATGTGTTAACTAATTTTCTTAACGTAAGTTTAATATATTAAAGTTATTTCCCAGAAGTCATTATTCAGAACATATAGAAACATATTTTAAGGGAGACTTGGCCCACCTTTAAATTTTAGTATTTAAAAATATTTTAGCATTTTCTCAATAGATGGTACTCAAAGCTACTGTTGTCAACAGATAGCCACCGTAGTTTCATTGAGCTACTTTTTTGAATTGAGGAGAAAATAAAAAAAAGAAAGTTTCTCACCCCAAAAAGTAAACATTTTAGACATAATTTGTAAGATTTTTTCAGAAAAACCAATTCAATTAAGTTTAAGTATATGGTATTTTTAAAATACTGTTATATTAAGGTTTTATTTTAGCTATAAAGTTTGTGCAATGAAGTTGGCTTCAAAGCAACATGTGGGTCATTCCTGACAAAACGTACAAAAACATGTCCCCGCAAAATATCTTTCACAGGAAGAAAAGTTATGCTTCCACTTGAATAAATTAAGATAAGGAATATTTTATCTACTTACTAGCGTTGAAACGATTAAAAAAAATTATTATTTTGTGTGAAAGTTTGTGTCCACAGACTATGACAAATCATGTCCGTGGGATGTCTCACCGTCATGTCCGTGGATTGTTTTGGTTAGTAAATCCCAATTAAATCCCTATATTTTATAATAAATATTGTTTTTTTATTAAATTGGCATTACTAGAACATACAAAACACAAAATAAAATTATTATAGATACTATAAATTTATAAATTCTGTGAAAATAAAATGTCCCACAGATTTTCGTCATGTCCGTGTACAACGTATTCTTTAGCTTGCATAACTATCTAGAAATGACAACAGTACTCTGTTTCAGTCTTATTATTATTCAACCGTGCACGCAAAACGTTGTATCAAGTCGATAGTTTGAATACCGGAGCAACATGTAGGTCAAAGCAACATGTGGGTCATTCCTGACAAAACGTACAAAAACATGTCCCCGCAAAATATCTTTCACAGGAAGAAAAGTTATGCTTCCACTTGAATAAATTAAGATAAGGAATATTTTATCTACTTACTAGCGTTGAAACGATTAAAAAAAATTATTATTTTGTGTGAAAGTTTGTGTCCACAGACTATGACAAATCATGTCCGTGGGATGTCTCACCGTCATGTCCGTGGATTGTTTTGGTTAGTAAATCCCAATTAAATCCCTATATTTTATAATAAATATTGTTTTTTTATTAAATTGGCATTACTAGAACATACAAAACACAAAATAAAATTATTATAGATACTATAAATTTATAAATTCTGTGAAAATAAAATGTCCCACAGATTTTCGTCATGTCCGTGTACAACGTATTCTTTAGCTTGCATAACTATCTAGAAATGACAACAGTACTCTGTTTCAGTCTTATTATTATTCAACCGTGCACGCAAAACGTTGTATCAAGTCGATAGTTTGAATATCGGAGTAGATAAAAAGTAATTTGAAGTTGAAAGTTAAAAAAAGGCTTCTGACAAGATCATAGCGTAATGTCTGTGGTCAAGATATAAGAAGGTAAATCAATGATTTGAATGTATAATTTTGTTATTTTGTAGAAAGAAAATATTATTATAAGCTTAGTTTGCATGCTTCGTTCTCTTAAGCCTAAAACTTTTCTGTTTGTGAGCCCTTATTTACGATTTCATCATATCCGTGAGCCATCATGTCCGTGGTTTTTGGCCCACGGACATGATGTTTGTATACACGGACATGACGTTTTAATTATATAAGAATAAATCGATTAAATATAAGTGAAATACATTATAGTAACACAGTATTTTGCCGTGAAGTAATGTAATAATGTAAAGCTGAAATTTTATTAAAGTGTAACACATCAATAAAATATTTTTATGTGAATTTTGGGGGTTAAAACTTTTCTAAATGAAACATTATTAAATTAAAACTTTCTATCAGAATAATTAATATTAAATGTATGATCTGGACCGATGCTATATTTCGAATGTAGTATGTAAGTATAACTTAAATCCAAAGTTTCAAAAACTTTCATCAATATTTTGTTTTTCGAGATTTTTCGCCTCAAATTGTACGTTTTCTCAGGAATGACCCATGTGCCATTCTTTACGAAATGTCTAGGTGGGGAGGGTTGGCCACTCTATGTAAGGGAGGGTTGGCTGGATCAAGGCTCCCTAAGTGAACTAGTTATGAAAATCTATACATAATGTTTATCAAATATACGGTTAATAATAACGTATGATTATAACTTTATGAAGGTAATAGATTGATTATTAGTATTTGTACTTGTTTAGAATAAAACGAAAACCTCAACTAAATCAAACTTATCATTTATGAAAAAATATCAAACTTTTTCTGCAAAAACTATATAAGGGCATTTCCACGCGTGACTTACACTACATCGGACGATTTAACAAATTTCGTTTGCGTAGTTCATAATTATTTTCTACTTATTCAAAAAAAATATTGTACACCAGTTTACCCCTGAACATATACTATTTTTAGAAATCATAAAAAAACATTTTCATTTAGTATTTCACTAAAAAGTAATAAAAATGTCATACTGTGACTTACACTACATGAAAGGAAGTCAAGTTTTGGTTATCATTCAAAACTCTCATTTCTTCTTCATAGTGCAGTAAATCAACATTCTACCAGTGCTTAATTTAAGTACAAGGTTTAAAGCTAAATAATTTAATTGCAAAAAAGTGTGGAAATATCATAGGAAATAATTTATTAACAGTTTTGTGCGTGACTTACACTACATTCAATTTGAGACTTACACTACATCATGTGAATTGTATCACAGATATGGAAATTTAGGCAATAATAACATAACATATGTAAATAATTTTGAACACGGTAAGTTAAGAATTGCATACATGGTAAAATCATAGTTAGAAAAAGTTACACAATGTCCCCTAAAGTTGGTTTCTGGTAATTTCTTAATTCTTTCTTCAATAGAATTGTCTGAAAAACCTTCCTTCTCAGGCCACGCAAAAAGACTTCCTGACCATTGCAGATGTTTCAGTTTTATTGAATAAGCATCTTTACTTAATATTTGCCCCACAAAATATTTAACGATACTTTTCCTACAAAAGGAACTAAAGCTCTTCTTTCAGCATCAAATTCATTTTCAGAATTTTGCTGAGAGGTATTTCCTTTTACAACATTTCCATTTGTTTAATCAGCAGTGTTGTTCTTTGGGGGATTTAATGATATATTGGCAGTTTTAAGTAAGTATTTGTTTAATTTTAAAAAACAGAGCAATTTTTGAGTGTCAGGAATCGGAAATATTTATTTTCCTTTGATGAGCAAATATCATTTAATCTACCTATTTCGCCCTTTATACAATTGTCAGAAATGTATAATAGTGAAATGTTTGGCAGATTTCTTATGCAAAGTGAAAAAATCTTTAGCAGAATGTGGGTCAATTTTCCTGGAAGGTGTGGCTGCTTTTATCCCCTCCTCACTGTATCACCAAGTCCATCAAATGGTCCTTTTTCATGACTAAAGGTAAAGATGACCAACATTGGTGGCAGAGAAATGCCATTCAATGTTG
>JAFNEN010003414.1:0-10064 GCA_019343175.1 Oedothorax gibbosus
TAAAAAAAACCAAATCAAAAGAAAAAATCAAAATAAAAAAAAGGATTTAAAATTTTTTTTTTTTTCATTTTTTTTTGATGAAATCGACTTCCCCTTTTTTTTAATTTGACCGAAAGCCCAGAACCTCCCCCCCTTTTTTAATTTCAAAGGGGCCTGGCCCCAGTCATTTTCCGGGAATGTTAATGATTTTTTTTTTAAAGGGGCGATGGGTTTTTATGTTTTTGTAAAGGGGACAAAGAGATTCCCCCTAAAACCATTTTCTCTAGAAAACGCGTAAAAAATTTTTTTTGAAAAAAAATTTCACCCCCATTGGGAAAAAAAAAAAAAACAGAAAAACTTAAAGGTATTAAAAAAACCCCAAAAAAGGAAAAGGGGTGTGAAAAAAAACTTTTTTTTTTGAAATTTTTATGGCTTGTTTTTGCCAAAGGGAAAGCCTTCAAAAATAGAATTCTTTTAAAAAAAAAAAAAATACGCGAAAAAACCCCCCAAGTTTAAAAGCTTTAAATTGGAAAAGGGGATACCTATTTTTTTTTTTGCTGAAAACCCACAAAAAGGCGTCATCAGGGGGGCCCCCCTTTGCAGCTTTTTTTTTTTTAATTTATTGTTTTTTGAAAAACCCGCCCTTAATGATTTTTTTTTAAAAAAACCCCATAAAGGAATTTCCCCAAAATGGGTTTTAAGGGTTTTTTGAAGAACGGTTCCCCCCCCCTTTTCAGAAAATGACTTTTTTTTGGGGTGGACTTTAGGCCCCTGAAAAACCCCCTAATATCGAAACAAAAAACCCCCCAAATTTGGGAATTTTAAAAAAAAAAAAAAAAACCCCCATCAAAAAAAATTTCCTATTAAGGGAAAAAAAGATGCCCCGCCGTAAAGGAACGCTTTAAAATTTTTAAGGCAAAAACTCCCCTACCCCGGGTTTTACTTACTGATGGAAAATAAAAGTTCCCCATTAATCATTGAAAATCGAAAAAAAATTGGGTTTTATTAAATTTATGAAAAATTTTCAAGGGGCCGCCCCTCCCAAAACCCGGTAAGGAAAATTTTTCGCAATATTTTGCCCAAAATCAAAGCAATCGAGGCCAAAGAAAGGGGTTGGTTTTTTTCTATTTTTAGGGGGAAAAAAAAAAACAAACCTTTCAAAAAATGTTTTTTTTCCCCTGCAAAAAAATCTTTTTTGATTTTTTTTAAAAACAAAAACCCCTTGGAAGGGATGGGGGGGGTTATGCAAATTTTCAGAGGCTAATGAATTTCAAAAAAAATTTTTTTAATTTAATTTTTAGCAATCCCCCCTCACCATTCCTTGGTAAAACCCCCAAAAAATTTTTCCCGAAAAAAAAAATTTTAATTTTTGAAACCCGACGGAAAAAAAAATTACCCGCCTTTTTTTGTAAAAAAATTATTTTTTTTTTCATTCGCAAATCTCGCCCATTTTTTTGGGAAAACCCGAACTGTTTAAACCTCCGAAAAAAATTCTCCCCCTCGTTTTTTTGAAAACCAACCCAAAAAAAAAACACACCATTTTTTTCAATGCCAAAAAAAAACCCATGCCAGGGGAAAAAAAGAGATCATTGCCAAAAAAGCGGGGCTTCAAAAAGGGCTATTTTCCGTTGGGGAAAAAAATATGGGGGAGGGGAAGGAACGGATTTTAAAAAAAAAGGGAAAAAAGGGGGTAGCCGGATTGGGCCCGGGGGTTTTAAAAAAAGTTCGTTTGGGAAAATAAACCCCAATCAGTCTAGCCGCAAAAGGTAGGCCAGTTTAAGGGGGAGGGAAAGCCCGGGCAAGGTGGATCCCGGTAGCCCCCTTAAAAATTCCCATGTTTTTTTTTGAAAAATTTTCCCCCTTTAATGCGACTATTTTTTCCCCCCCCCCTTTGAATTAAATCTTTTTTACAAAATTTCCGCCCCCAAAGGGGAAAACCCCAATTACGCCCAAAAAAATAATTAAAAAAGGGGCCATTGAAAAAAAAACCCCTTCAAAAACGCGTAAAACAGGGCAAATTTTTCAAATATTAAAGCTAACCCTGAAAAGTTTAAAAGTTGATTGAATAAGAAACGAAAAAAAATTTTTTTTCCTTTTTCTAATGAAGTCTAAAAATATCGAAATTTTCCTCTTCTCCCTTAAGTGAAAAATTTTTTTGAAAAATATTGGGGAACCCCAATGTTTTTTTATTTCGGTTTTTTTTTTTTCCCTTTTTTCGTAAAAAAGAAGACGGTTTTTGGGATCCCCCCAAAAGGAATATAACACAATGGTTTTTTTACAAAACCCATTTTTTTTTTTTCCTTTAAAAAAAATTTTTGATTAAAAAGGAAAATTTTTTTTTTGCAATTAGAAAGAACCATTGAAACAATTTTCTTACCCAAAAAAAAAAATTTTTTTGGGGGATTTTTGAAAAAAAAAAAAATTTTAAACAATAAAATTCTCAAAAAAATTTTTAAAAAAACAAATCCCCCCCCTTTTTTTTTTGCTTCTAACCAAAATTTTTCCCCTTTTTGCCTGAAAAAAAAGTTTTTTTTTTTGGCCCCCAAATTTTTGTCGGGGTTTTTTATTTTTGTAACATTCCCCCCCTCTTGGCAAAAAACATTTTTTTTGCTAATAGATCCCAAAATTTTTTGGGCCCTTCTGAAGTACCAAATTTTACGCGCAGTGGTCCCAGAAAGAAAACCTTTATGGGGGTTTTAAAACATGAAGCTTTTTTTTTTTTTTATTTTTTTTTTTTTTAGAAAACAACAAAAAAAAATCCCGCAAAAGCTTTTTTTTTTAAATTTTACTATGGGGTTTTTTGCCAGAGAAATTTTTTTTTGGGGAACCTTTAAAATAAAAAAAATAAAAAAAGGCCCCCCTCTCCCTTGATTTTTTTTCTCAAAACAAATCCCTCCCAGGGGGGAAATAAAAAAACCCTATTTTTAAAGTTTACCTTTTTTTTTTAAAACCCCCAAAAAAGAATAGGGGGGAAAAAAAAAAAAAACCCAGAAAAAAAAAAAAAAAACCAATAAATGGCCTTTTTCCCCCCCCTAGCCCCTAAAAAAAGCCCCCCTTCCCCTCCAAAAAAAAAAGGGAGTTTTTTTCAAATAAATTCCCCAAAAATTAAAAAAAGTTTTTTCGGGCCCAAACGAAAAATTTTAATAAAAAAGGCCCCCAAAAACCCACAAAAACCCCTTTTCCCTTTTTTTTTTATTAATTTTTCCCTTTTTTCCCCCTGTTTTTTTTTTTTTTATTTTTTTTTTAGGAAAAAAAAACCAAAAACTGGGGTAAAAATTTCCAGAAAAAAAAATTTTTTTTTTTTTTTTCCCCAGAAAAGGGGGTTTTTTCCCCCCCTTTAGGGGCTTTTTTTAAATTTAAAAAAAAGGGAAGCCCTTTTTGGTTTTTTTTTTTTTTTTTTTATTTTTTTTTTTCCCTCCCCCGTTAGGGAAAAAAAATGGATTTTTTTTTTTTTTTAACGAATAAGGAGGGGGAAAAAGAAAAAGAGCAAGCAAATCCTTGAAGAGCTTTTTTTTGTTTGGCAAATAAATTTTTTTTTTTTTTTCAAAAGCTTTTTGCTACTTTTTTTTTTTCTGTTTTGCACAATAAGGACAAATGTAGAGATTCGACAGGAATACGCCCATCACAGCTACTACACATTTTTTGTCGCTCTTTATCCATCATAAAATAATCAAGCTTAATATAAAATATTCTAACTTCATTTTCACACACATAAGACAAAATTTCTAGCTTTTTTCTTTTTCTAATCAGATATATCTAATTATCAACCAATTTGGTTCGAATTAATTTTAAATAAAAAGAATTAAGAGCAGCATTTTTAGATTTGCCATTGCATCATATTTTTGAGCGTTTTAACATATTAGCAATCACAAAGAGAGTTTTCATGGATCAAAAAAAATATGATATTGCAATCATCGGGACAGGACCTGGAGGATATGTAGCTGCTATTAAACTTTCACAAGAGGGTAAAAAAATATGCCTTATAGAAAAACAATTTCCTTGGAGGAAACTTTGCCTTAATGTGGGGGCTGTTTAATTCCCCCCCACAAAAAAACCCTCCTTTGTCCCCCCATGGCAGAATTCTTTTTTACATAGAAAAATTGAACCCATGCTGCCGAAAATTTGGTAATAGAAATTAGGTTTTCTGGTTTTCGTTCGTTCTTTAATTTACACAAACAAAAATGAAAGGGGCCGGGGTAAAGACAGCGTTTTTGGGAAAAAAAAAAAATGCGTAAAGGGGGTTTTGAAAAAGGAAAATTTTAAAATCAACCCACTTTTACAGTTTTAAAAAGGTCAGGCCAGGGGGGGTTTTTTATATCGCCCAAAAAAAAAAGCTCAAAATCAAACAGGTAAGGAAAAATTTTGCAAGTTTTTGAAAAGCGGGAAAAAAAAAAAACCCAATTTTTCCAACTTTTTTTTCTGAGCCTTTTGGGGAATTATTCCCCAAATACCCATGGATCATCAAACTAGTCTGCAACCCCTTATTTTTCTGTTTTTAAAAAACGGGGGACAGAGCTTAACCAAAAAAAAACCGTTGTTTTTAAAAGGGGGAAAGGGGAAATTTATTGTTGTGATTTTTTTTGCTTTCTTTTATTTTGCCGATCTAAATAAAAAAGTGATTTTATTTTAAAAAAGCTTTTTGACTCTTTTGTAATAAAATCGGGAAAAAAAAAAAGTTATTTTCCCCCAGATCCCCTTTAAAACGTTTTTGCTTTTCAAAAAAAAAAAAAGGGCATTGGAGATTTACAAAACCCCCAAAAATGTAAAGAAAAATTGGGGTTTGAAAAAAAAAGGGGAATCGGGGTTTTTTAAGAAACCCTTTGGGGAGAATTGGAAAAAAGAGTTTTGGGGGGATAAAGGGCCCCGCTTTCATCGCAATGGGGGGGGACGCCAAACCCCGGGGTTCTAATGGTTTTTAGGAGGAAAAAAGAAGGGAGTGGGTTTTTTTGATAAAAAAAAGGAAGCTTCCCCCCCCCCCGTTTAAATGAAAAAATGCAACGAATGTTAATGGAATTTTTTTGCATTGGGGGGGAGGGGAAAAAAGGGTAAAAAAAATTTTTTTTAGCTCACGAAAAACCCTTTTTCATCAAAGGGGATAAAAAGCCCCGAGATAAAATATAACTGGGAAAAAAGCCCCCCACTTTGGGAAAAATTTCCACTAAAAATTTTCCCCAATTTCCGGGGCCCTTTTTTTTTTTCACCAATCCGGAATTTTCCCCTAGGGTTTTAGGTATAAACTTTTTTAAAAAAGGGGGAAAAGCGGGGGGTTTTTTTTCCCCCCTATTTGGGAAATTTTTTTTTTTTTCAAGCGCTTTGGGTAAAGGGGTTTTTTTTTTTGCCTCCTGCAAAAAACCAAACGGAATTTTTGGGGAAAAAATTTTCATAGAAAAAAACCCCAGGGGAAAAAAAATTTTTTTGGGAAAACCCCTTTGGGGGTTTTTTTTGGGGAAAAGGGGAAAAACTTGTTTTTTAATTGTTTAAAAAATGGGTTTTTACGTTGCCAAAGAAATTCCCCCCTTTGATTGAAAATTTTTTTTTATAATTTCCATGGGCCCCCAAAATCCCCCCCTGCCCAGAGGTTTGGGGCATGAAGCCCCCCTTTTTAAGCAAAATAAACCCCCCTTCTTCCCCCCTACCCCCAAAAAAGAAAAAAAAATTTAAAGGGAGCCCCAAAAATAACAAAAAAACCCCTACCAAACCCCAAAATTAATTCTTAAAATTTTTTTTTTCAAAAACTTTTTTAGGACGTTTTTTTCCCCCCTTTGGTTACCAGGGGAAAAAAACTGCCCAAAAAAGGGGCTCATCCCCCTATCCCACACAAAAAAGCCCCTTTTAACCCCAGAAAAAAATGGGTTAAAAAATAGGGGGTATGCGAAGAACCCCCAAATTTTGGGCCCCAAATTGGGGAAAATGTTATTTCCCCAACCCCCCCAAAACAGCTTCCCCTTTTCTTAAAAGCATTGGAAAAAAATTGCACCCGTTAATTTGTGGAATTTTTTTGGGGACATGGGGAAACTTTTTTCAAAAAAAAACCCCCAAAAAAACCCAACCTAAAAGTTTGAAAACCAAAAAAGGGCCCCCAAAATTGCTTTTTTTGTCCCCCAACAAGTTTAGGCTAAAGCCATTTGGTTTTTTTTCCTTGGGTTTTTTTGCCCCCGAGATGGATCTTTTTTCGTTAAGGGGCCCCCTCAACATGGAAAAGAAAAAATTAACCCCCCCAGTTTACCGCACAGAACGAAAAGAAGTCCCCGGGGGGAAGTATTAACCCCCCCGTTTTTTTTTCCCAGAAGTTACCCCCCGCCTTTTGACCTTTTTTCCCCCTCCAAGAAAAAACCCCCAAAAAATTTTTTTAATAAAATTTTTTTGAAACCGTTTAAAAAGCATTAAAAAAAACCCCCTGGGGTTTTTAGACATAAAGAAAACCCTTTTTTTCTTTTTTTTTTTTTAAAATATCTTGTTTTTATGAAAAAAAAACAATCTGAAAAAAGGCCCTTTTTTAAAACCCCCAAATCTGGGGTTTTTTTAATGGGGGGTTTTTTTTTTTTTAGGAAAAAAAACCCCTTTGGAAGAAAAAGTAAAAAGAGCGTTTGATGATCTTAAAAAAAGCACCCCTTTTGTTAATTATTTTTTTTACCATTGGAAAAACCCTTTTGGGCCAAGGGCAAAATAAAAAAAAAAAAAAACTTTTTTTTTTTTTTTTTAAAAGGGAATTCCCTTTTTACCCTGGGGGCATTTTTTTTTAAAAAAAATGCAGTTTTAGGGGGCCCGAAAGATAGGAAAATAAAACAAAATTTTTTTTGCGGCCCCCTTTTTTCCCGATCCGGGGTTTTACCATGCCCCGGGGTTTTTTCCCCAAAAAAATTAAAAATTTGAAAAAAAAAGTCCCTTTCCCTTTTTCAAAAAAAATATTTTTTCCGTTTGGGCCTTATACAAAAAAAAAATTTCCCAAAATTTTTTTAAAAAAAAATTTTGTATATTATGTTTTTTTCCCCAAAGGGGTTTGGGGCTTTTTTTTTTTTTTTTTTTTACATTATGGAATCTTTTTCCCAAAAAAACACAAAAAAACCCCCCTTTTTCCAAAAATGGGGGGTTTTTTTTTTTTTTTTTTTTAGATTAACCCCTCTCCTTTAAAAAAATAAAATTTTTTTGCCCCGCCAATACCCCTGCCACCCCTCTTGAAATCAAAAAGCTTTTTGGAAAGAGTTTTTTTTTCCGGGGGTTTTTTTACTCCCCCCTTTTTTTTCCGCTAAAAAAAAATAGGAAACGCGGGGAAAAAAATAACCCAGGGGTAAAAAGCTTTTAGCAAATCAACCCATGCTCCCGGGGCAAAAAACGTACTTTTTACTTAATAATGATAGGGGGTTTTTTTTGCCAAAAGAAAACCCTACTTATCCACTTTTTTTTGGGAAAAAAAAACCGTAAAAAACCCACCCCCAAAAAGGGGTTTTTTTTTGTTTTAGGGGCCCAAAAAAATTTTTTTTTTACTCTTTTGAAAAAACCTATAACGCCTTTTTTTTTGGATGGGGTGGGTTTTTTTCCCCTTTCCCAAAAAAAACCCTTCGGCTCTAAAAACAAAGGGCTTTATTAAAGGAAAAAAATTGAACAGCCAAAAACAAAAAAATAATTAAATAAACATTACAAAAAAATTAATATCCCCCTGGGGGGTTTTTTTTTGTTTATTTTTTTTTAAAAAAAAAAAGAAGGTTTAAAAAACAGAAAAGGCCCCAAAATCCAAAAGAAAATTTTTTTCCCCTTTTTTTTTGGGAAGAAGTAAAAATTTTGGTGTTTGGGGGTACAGAAAGGTTGGTTTATATTTTTTTTTTCCCCTTTTTGTACCTAAAAAGAAAAAATTTTTTGGCAAAGATTTTTTTTTTGGGGGTTTTTTTTTAAAGGAGGGAAAAAGGGGGGTTTCTTAGGCCCCCTTTTTTTTAATTCTCGCAATCGCTTTTTTTTTTTTTTTTTTTTAAACCAGCCCCCCTTTTTTCCAAAAAAAAAAAAAAAAAAAGCGTGCTTTTTTCTATTGTTTTTTTTCCCAAAAACCCCCCCAAAGAGCTTCTTTTTTTTTTTTTTTTTTTTCCCATGCCCCTTTTTCCCCCCCCCCGGGTTACTAAAAAAACCAAAAAACCCCCCCTTTTTTTTCAAAACGTGGCACTCCTTAAAAAGGGCAATTTTTTTTTTTAATTTTTCTAAAAGAGGGGGTTTTTTGGGGCCCCCCTTTTCCCCCCCCCATAAAAACTTTTTCGTTTTTAAAAACTCATTTAAATCCAATTTTTCCCATGCAAAAAAACCGTCCCCCCTTTTAAGCTACCTTTTTCCCCTTTTTTCCACAAAAGAAATTATTTTTATTTTAAAAAATTTTTTTATTTTTAATTAAAATCCCAAAAAAATAAAAAAAAACCTTTTTCTTGTCCCCCATAAAAATTCTTAGTTTTTAAAAAAGGGGGCGATTTTTTAATAAAATTTTTTTTAAAAAAAATCTGATCCCCATAAAAATTTTTTTTAATGGCATTTTTTGAAATTTTCCAAATTTGGGGGAATTTTTGTTTTTTTTTTTCTTTTTTGCGCAAAAGAAACCCCACTGGGCCTTATTTCAGCAGGAAAGGGGAAAAAAGGGAAAATCGTTTGTTTTTCCCCCTTTTTTCCCCAAACCCGCTGAAAAAAAAAAGGGGGGTTTTTTTTTTTTTTGGTGGAAGGGGCCCTACGCTTTAATTCCCCTTTTTCCTTTTTTTTTTCATTGTTTTTAAAAACCCCTAAATTTAACTCGTTTTTTTGGGATTTTCTCCAATACTTAGCCCCCTCCCCCTTTTTGGCAAAAAACACAAATCTTTTTAAAAAACCCATTCCCTTTTTTGTCAAATTTTTAAAAAAAACCCCAATTTTTTTTCCCAACTGGGCCCCTTTTTCCCCGGGGGAAAAACCCTACCCCGCCAAAGTTTTTTGGGTTTTAAAGGAAAAAAAAAACTTTTATTTTTTCCCTTAGAAAAAAAATCCTTGAGTTTTTTTTCCCAAGCCCCCCCTTGCAAGTACTTTTTTTTTTTAATTTTTTGTCCCAGATTTAACTCTTTAAACATGGGAAATTTTTCCCCAAAAAAGCTATTTTTTTGCGAAAGGGGGGGTAAATGCCGGATTTTTTTAATCATTCTGGCCCCCCCTTAAAAAAAAATTTTTAAAGGGGGAAGAAAAAGCACTTCCTTTTGGTACAGCTCGCGGAGTTCAGTATATCTTAACCTCTTGTGACTATTTAGATTTCAAACCTTTACGTTTTCTCTAATACTGGGGTTTGGGGCTATATCCCCAAATAAAAAAAGGATCTCCTTGTTTAATGGGGGAAATTTTTCAGGAAAAAATTTTTTTTGGTTTTTTAATTTGAGAAAAAAAAATCTTTCTTTTCTTCTAGGTCCATGTAAATGAAAAATTCAGCCCTCCCTTTCAAAGCACATCCTGAAAAAAAATTTCTTTTTTCTGTTTTTTTATAAAAGGGAAAAGCGCTTGTTTGATACCCCTTAAAAAAAAAAAAACCCTTTGATTTCCCCCGAAGACTTAAAAAAATCCATAAAAAATCAAAAAAAGACCCCCAAAAAACCGGCCCTTTTTTGTAAAATCTAGAAAAACGAAAACCCAAACATCCCAAAAAGGGAAAAATGGGGGGGGCTGTTTTAGAAAAAAAGCAGATTTTTTAAGCCTCAAAACCCCTTTTTTTTTTTGAATCACATAGGGAGAAAATCCATCTAAAAACTTAGAAGCACCAACGTAATTTTCCTCTATCATTTGATTAGCAATATAAAACGGGGGAAAAAATCCTTCTAAAAACATGAAAACAGATAAACTACTGCATAGAGAAAAAACCCCTTCTGGGAGAACCCCCTTTTTTTATCCGTGCAAATTTTCGAGAATTTTCTTTCCCAAAGATTTTTAAGGCTTCTTTTTAGTTTATCAAATTTTTACCAAAAAACCCCTATCATAGCATCTATTTAAAAAAATCCCCAATTTAAACGCAAAAAAAAAGAAAAAAAGGGTTTGTTTTTTCCGGGCCCGAAGTTCCCACGCCCCCAGCTCAAACCCGCAAAAGATAACATTTTTGCTTG
>JAFNEN010003415.1:0-11088 GCA_019343175.1 Oedothorax gibbosus
TTAAGTTTTAGTTTTTATGTTAAATCAAGCTTTACTCAAGTTATATTAAATAAACATGTCTCTTTAAGTTAACAGTTTCAATGAGTGGGCTTTAAAAAAAACAATAATTACTATACATATAACACAATTGTAATTTTTTCACTAAAAGATTAAAAAAATTAATTTTAATTGTATAATAATATTGTAAGCCATGGGTTTATTATTTTTTTCTGATTTTCATACTACTTATGTTTTGTTTTCATACTTCCATTTTCGTTTCCGTTCCGTTCGTTAAAAATTGGTTTAGGTAGGCCGAATATTCGGTATTCGGCCAAATTTGGTATTCGGTGCATCCCTACAGTCAATAGTAAGCTGTTTAATAAACCGGAAGATAACTGCAATCGAGGTATAAAGAACAGAAAATTTACTTTAAAAAAAATGGTACAGCTGGGGGAAAAAAAAACGATCCACCCTTCATATTTCGGCTGATATTGGTCAAGGAATTTTGTGCAAGGTGTCATTTTTCAGGAAATAGAGTAAGGAATTAAGAACTGGCAACCAAAATTGTATAAGGGGTCGTCTACATATTAAAATGAGTACCAACTGTGAAAATTCCAATAGCAACACCCAATTTTTTTTACATAAAAATGTTCAGCAACTTCAAAATACCCCAGGTATAAAAAAGAATTATTCATTTTGCATTATTTGCTGAGATATTAAAGCATTAATTTTCAATTCGTTTGGGGGGAAATCTCCAAATTGATAAAGGTAATATTTAGGGTGTTTTCTCGAAACGACAAGCTAGCAAAAGGGTTACCATAATCGCGCCACAGGATGCTAGAATTAAACCTTCTTCACTAATATTGTGATTTTTTTATGTTTTTACCTTTTTTTTTTAAATTTTGGATTTTAAAATTCAGAAATAAAATAAAGGGTAGACGAGAAAAAGTTTTAATTTTAAATTAAGTCTCATATACGATTATTTATAACGAACAGATTTTCAAATGCGATTAGTTACAATCAGATAGACAAACATGATTATTACATTTATGTTTTACATTTTATGCAAATTTTTGTTTCATTCATGTTGCTACAAAAGGTTGGTTTAAAATTCGGCACACTGGGTCTGGGACATACCCCGACAGCCGAAACCCGACAAGCCAAAATTCCGACAAAATCCCGAATGGGTCTAAATCCCGAAAATAGATTTTTGTCCATTTCTCGATTTTTTTAAATATTAGAGATTCTTTATTTAGTTATTTAGTCAGTATTTTCAATTTAGTCAGTTATTATAGTCAGTTAGTCAGTAATCAGTCAGTTAGTTCAGTCGTTAATCAGTCAGTTAGTTAATCAGTCACCCGTTATTAGTCAGTTTAGTCAGTCAGTCAGTTAGTTAGTCATTTCAGTCAGTCAGTCAGTTAGTTATAAGTCACTCGTCAGTTAGTCCAGCTGACAATATCTAATCGACTCATTAGTTAGTCCAGACTGACTAACTAGTCTAACTGACTGTCAATTAGTTAGTCAGTAAACTGACTGACTCACTGACTAACTAATTGACTGACTGGCTAACTAACGGACTGACTGACTAACTGACTGACTAACTGACTGACTGACTAACTAACTAACTGACTGACTAACTGACTGACTGACTAACTTACTGACTGACTAACTTACGGACTGACTAACTAACGGACTGACCAACTAACGGACCGACTAACTAACCGACTAACTAACCGACTAACTAACCGACTGACTGACTAACTAACGGACTGACTAACTGACTAAATAACTAACTGACTAAATAACTAAATAAATAAGTAATCTCTAATAATTAAAAAAAATCGAGGAAATAACATATTTTTGGAAATTTGATAATAAAATAATTATAAATAATATTGGAAATAACATACATTCAAAAACATAGTAATCGATATAATTTAATGTTAATTATACAAACAAAATACATTGTATGCACTTGAAACAAGAAAAGATTTTTAGACATTTGACAGACATCAATAATTTGAATAAACATTTACCAAAAACGCTTTTCAACCACCAAACGATAATGTAAATTAGGATCCAATTATTTGCTAAGTAATTTTTTACACGGTCCCTAAAATTCGTTTTTTTTCAGTATTTTTACAATAACTCGGCAAATAATTGTTGTTGAATTAAAAAATTCGGGATTTTGGTTCTACTTGATCTACTTTATCGATTTATGTAACAAAAATTTGGGGTTGCTATTCCTGTTTTATTTTTTCTTATTTAAATTTAAATAAAAAAATAATAAAAATTAAAAATTGATGAAAAAACTTGTGTGATTTGTTTTTGGAAGATTAATAAGTATATAATGAAAAAAAATGTTGGTTTAATTCATTTTATTTGTGGAGGTATGAATAAAAGTTTGTGAAACTCTTTTAACAGTATGGGCGTTCAACTTTGAATGCTTATATCTCAACAAATAATGCAAAGAAATAAATTTTCTTTTGGACCTGGGGTATTTTGAAGATGATAAACATTTTTATATAAAAATAATTAGGTGTTGCCATTGGAATTTTCAAAGTTGGTACTCATTTTAATATGTAGACGACCCCTTATACAATTTTGGTTGCCAGTTCTCAATTCCTTACCCTATTTCCTGAAAAATGACACCTTTCACAAAATTCCTTGACCAATAGCAGCCGAAAAACGAAGGGTGGATCGTTTTTTTTTTCCTCAGCTGTACTCTTTTAAGAAAAGTAGAAGGGATATGTTCAAATAAAAGTATAGGAGAATTTTCATAGAGCTAAATAAATCTTTAAAATATACTACATCCAAAACTTACTCAAGAAAAAGCATGCAAACTAATTCATTTTAAATAACAAATAGATCAGGTAGCTAAGCTCATTTCTCTTATTCAATTATGTATTTTACATAGACAAAAAGCAAAGATCACACATGGATAAGGGTTGTGTGGTAACACCACAATCAGCATATGTAATATATGAATAGTACAAGTTCGATTTTTTTTCTAAAAAAACCTTTTATAATGAAATTGAACAATAATATAATATTCAATAATTAAGTTTTGAAGTTTAAATTACCCCTTTTATGTACAATAAATTACGTTTTTTTTTTACTAATAATAAAATGTAACAACTATATATGTGCAGAATCTTCATTCATCAATTTCAAAACAAAACATTAAAAAAAGATTAACTGGTTGTTTATATATCAATGCAAGTGCGGTCCTAAACTCTTATCTTAGGTCATAAATCTGAATGCACCCCCACATTCCCAAATGAAAGGGGGACATCTGTTGACACAGATGGTTCGTTAACGGGGCGGATCCAGAAAAATTTAACAGGGGGTAAAAAATTTTACTAGAGGAAGTAGGTGAGGAAAAAAATAGCAGATTAAAATTCATCAACTACTAAGTAAAAGTTGTTTGTAATTAAAGCGCTATTTGCAATTTAAATTATTTTTCATTTAAATTAATCAAAAATAATTTTACATGGTAAATAGTTTTTTTACTATTAATTTATTTAATAATTATTATTTATGAACATTATTAGTTTTTTTTAAAGTCTAAGATTTTCTTTTGTTTTAAATTAATAATTTATTTTTTAAATAAAAATTGTGATCAAAACATCAGAAAAATAATTAGCGAATATTTTTTGTTGAAAATTTAATTACTTAGATAATGGGAAAGTTTCAGAGGATGTAATGCTCTTGTTTTCATTTTTCTGTGTACTGCGATTTCATTGGTTGCTTCGGTTATTTCTCTTAAAATGACCGATATAGATGAAAAGAAAGTTTCTATGCAAGCTTTTTTTAACAAATGTTTTGAACAACCAACAGCAGAGCAAGAAGTTGGCATTTAAAAAATTTAATAAGTAAAATATTCTTAGAGAACTCATTTTCGAATACCAAAACAAAAGTAACCCAAACCAAAGTAAACAAAAGTAAAAGTAGTAAAAGTAGGAAGTTTGAATTGTAACAAAGTTAAAAATTCAAACTTCACTTAAACTAATTCTTAATTTTAGCTTCCACACTACGTTTATAACGTAAAAAGTGGAAGGTATTATAATCGTTCAGTCCGTCCGTCTGACTGTCCCCCACTTTCACAGAAAGAACCACAAGTCCCACAGACAAGTGGGATACGGCATTTTGAATCAAAATATCAGATTAGGCTACATTCAAAATTTCATTGAAAAAATTTAATTAGAAGTTTATTTAAAATTTAAATAACTAAAAATTTAATCTACATTGAAATAACTTGCAAATTCCTTTTTATTCAATATTTTCACTGTTGCCATTTCGTTAAACGTAGGAAAAACTTTATTTAAAATAAAAACTTTTGAAAGAATATTTATTTATACGATATATAATTAAGTTTGGATTGTTGTAATATCACAATAGAGTTCTTTTGATGGTCCATTATATGTATATGTATGAAGACACGAAAGATGCATAGAGAATTCTAACTTGGCATAAAAATATGCAGCTTTCGCTTTTATTTTTAAAGCATCAATTGCACTAATTATAAATTTTTCGAACTGTAAGTTAATTTAACAAACGTAGTAAATAGTAATAGTTTGTTTCCTGTTAAGCACAAATGTTGTGTGGAAGCGGTTTAAGTGACAGATTCTAGTAACAAATAACATATTTGTTTAATCAAATTTACGACATCATATAGGCGAATGGCCAATAAGAAATAATTTAAAAATTGTTTTTATCCATGCCTTTATCTAAAATTACCTTACCTGAACGGGGAAATGCAATAGAAAATTTTAATAACGGAGAAATAAGAAATGGAATTTAAGTAGAAAACACGGAAAAACTTTACGCGGAAAAGTCGGCAACTCTGCTGCGTACTTTCCGTAATTTCAGTAATTTTTTTTACAGTGTAAGAGATTATTTTAACGAAAAGAAACGTCAAGGCAAGTGCAACCTATAACAAGATTATTTAGATCTTAATAGCAAGATAATTACTTTCTTCATAAAGTAATTTCAAATTTATAACATACTCTGCACAGGTTTATGTGTACATGTTTTATAAAAATTAGATACTTTTGTTTTCACGACATAATTGCAAACACTTATTAAATTATTTCACATAGGCAATTCGGATCTTTACGATGTTGCAAGTTTGTTTAAAAGTATTAATCAGCTTGGGTGAACTTTGAAATAAACTAAACCCCTCGGCGCAACAGTCCATTAGTGGGCCAAGGCCTGCTGTGCCCATTTCAGTTTAAGTGACCAAGGGTTCTGGGTGCTAGGCATATGTCCCGGTTAGGTGGTCAACCTCACGCGGAACCCCCAGTGTTTAGTTACCAAGCATGCTTGGTCCTCAATTTATCGACCCTCTTAAGGGATGAAAGCATGAGTCAACCTCTTGGCGACGTCATGCCCTAACGATTTAAAAATGGCGCAATTTGTTGGCCTTTGTTTAGTTTAGTTTGAATTATCGTCGCACTACAGCTACACGAGGGCTCTTGGCGATGGGCGTCGTATTTTAGAGCACAGTCAAGTGACGAGCCGACACCTGAGTAGGCACCCAACGCAACCGTTAAGGGCGACATCGTACGCAGCGTTAGGACTTTAAGGATATTTAACGTGCACCCCTCCACACTGGGTATTATTCGTCGGACATTTTTGGCTGCACGGGCCGTTTATAGGTCGGCAGTTATTTTGGCGATGCCCGGACCCGAATCTGGGACCTTCCGCATGCTAGGCGAATGCCTAACCGACTGGGCTCCCCATAGCCGCCTTTTTTGTAATACGCATATATCATTTTGTTTGCTTAAAATAAAAACCGCAAAAGCGTAAGTTTTTTTGTACAAAGCATCAAAATTTATGTGCTATTACAAAAGCTTTTGCTTTAGCCATTGGAGGATACAAAAAACAAAACAAAAATATACCGCAAAAAGGATTGTAAATCGATGTAGATAGGTCCAATTAATTTCTCTACAACAAATCAGGTGATTTAAATTATCTAAGTAGTCTCAAATACCCGGTGCTATTTATTGTAGGTGTTTTTTTTTTGTAATATTTTTTTTTACCTAGCACGATCAGGTTTATAAGATGACCTGAGCGAATATAAAGACGTGGAAGGTATAGCCACGGTCATATATCTATCACGATACATTGTATGCACTTAAAATAAGAAAAGATTCTTAGACATTTGACAGACATCAATAATTTGAATAAACATTTACCAATAAACGCTTTGCAACCACCAAACGATAATGCAAGTTATGGATAAATTTACCAAGTTATTTTTAACGGTTCTTAAAACTCGTTTTAGCTTCCACACTACCTTTATTACGTAAAAAGTGGAAGATATTACAATTCGTAAGTCCGTCCGTCACCCACTTTCATAGTCCAAACTACAAATGCTACAGGCAAGTGTGATACGTCAACTTCCTTAAGTAAAACCGACACAGACAGAAGTTTTACTGAAACAGAGAGAGAGTACACCCAGGGGCCAGGGCGAGGGCAGGAATCGAAGTCGCACACGGTTAAGTGTGCAGACTGTTAACGTAATGGGCTGAGATCCAAACGCCTAAAAGCATAAGAAGTCACTTTTATTTTAGAATTAAATCATCATTGCCATCAACAACAAACGCTAGAGAAATTTTATTTCGTTTTAATAATATATTAAGGGAAATTAATTTTTGTGACATAATTCATTTTGAAGTGACGTTAAATATAGTTCACAAACAGATTCTTCGCTTGTATGTTGATATGAAATGTCTTGCTTCTATTTGACAGCGAGGAATCTATATATAAAAGGCAAAGTCCTGACGGACTGATTCACTCATTGACTCACGTATCAACGCCCAGCCCAAACTACTGGAGGTAGAGCTACCAAATTTTAGGAAAATATTCTTTTTATATCGTAGGCGTCATTTAAGAAGCGATTTTCCGAAATTCGAACCCGAACGGGTGTAGGAAGGCAAAGCGTGAGCCGATTTTTCCACAGGAATAGCATTGTTATAAACTTTTAATTTATACACCGGGGCTATTGGCCACGGACGTCTTAATTTAGAACCACAGTCAGGTGACGAGCCGACACCCGAGTAGGCACCCAATGCAACTTTTAAGGACGACATCGTACGTAGCGTCGGTACTTTGAAAAATATTTACGTGCTCTCCCACCACACGGGGTATTATGCGGGACACAGGACATTTTTGGCTGCATGGGCCGTTTAAAGGTCGGCAGTTATTTTGACGATGCCCGGACCCGAATCTGGGACCTATCGCATGTAAGGCAAACGCCTTTACCGACTGGGCTCCCCAGCCCTGTCGAGTGGTCGAATATGGAGTTTAATGGTCATCACATTTTGGGTACTTTCGGGTGTAGGAAGGCAAATAGAAACTGACCATTATATCACAGCTTTCTGACAATTTAAACAGGTCTATGGAAAGCCATTTAGCAAAGAGAATAATTATTGAATAGATATTAAGAATAGTACCTCATAGATATTAAGAATAGTACAAAAGTACTAGATTAAGAAATAATTATTGAATTTTCGGAAAATGAAGAGGCCCCGAATTTCCCTCCAGTTACATAACACCTTCAGCTTGTTGAATTTCACGAGCTGTTAAGGTGCTACTGACCTTCATCGGAAAGCCTATTATCGTTAACATTTGACATACATGTTTAAATCAAATTCAATCTGTTACCAATTTCATTTATTTTATATTCATTTAATGTCAGCAAAATTGCTAGTAAAAAAACATTTCAAGCTATTTCCAATTTTCAAGAGCTATTTTCACAAATTTTTCAAGGATAGCTCGCCATAAGCCATTATACCAACGTTATAATTTTGCAAACTTTGTACTTGAAACTTTATTAGACAAATTAACAAAAGTTAACTAAACCATTAATATTTAATTAAATATAGCACCTATATTTTATACTTAAAATAGGCTCTCCATATAAATTAATGGAATTTAAAAAAAACACCTCAAAACAGGGTGGGATATTCGTAGGGTTAAAGTTAGTTAATACTTAAAGTCACAATCTTCAATTTTAATGAAACAACACCACATAAAATATGATTAAGTGAAACTTTTTAAAACGTTAATTTTTTTAATATTTCATTTATTATAAATTTTTATAATATTATACTGATTGATGAAAAACCTTCAAAACGCGGCGATTCATGAACCGTCTCAAAATCGGTAAAATCGAAAAATTTTTGAAATTAATCTTAACAAAATCCTCCAAGATCGTAAAGTCCCGAATTTCAGGAAGTCCGGAAATTGCAGATTCTCAGAGTCGTTAATTCCGGATCCTTTTTAAATCATATACATGTTAATATATACAATTTTGAAAATTTATGTTAAATAGAATGAGTAATTGAAGCATTTACTAATAGCTCACGCATAAATATAAAATGACGTTTCCTTGATAATCATAGGCCGAATTCCCCCCTTCTATTCGCAGTTGAGCCCGAGTCACAGTGCCCCGACCCCCCCCCCCCCCCCCTTTATGCTGATAGTTCTAGAATCACCTATGATCGTTAACATTTGACAGAAATTATTCAAATCAAATTCATATCTGTTCCAGGATTTCATTTATTTTCAAAACAGACAAAAGTAAAACGTTTTTTTTTTTTTTTTTTACAGTATAATCACATCGAAGCTGAAAGTGAATCTTTCAAACTGTTTTTCATGCAAGTCCTAAGTTTATATATCCGTTCCTTGCACTTCTTACTGGATTTCATTTATGCAAGCACATCAAAATTGGAATTTTAACTAGGTGTAGTTTTCGGAGTTTATAACTTAACATACTGTTTTAAAAACATACCCTCCAGAACGCATGAATCAATTTTTCCCACTTGTCAAACAGATATTATTTTAGTAGAGTATCCCATTATTTTTAATGGACTTAACTAGACATTACGTAACAAAACAAAAAAGAAACATTTTGATGCTAACTATAAATTAAATAAAAACAAATTCCATCCTTAAAAATACAAATGGGAGTGAAAACACAAAATAGTTTTGCTTATTCATAAGAAAAATTGAAATCAAAGTCTACGCTAAGACTGTTCAATACCCGCATCAGTACTCTATGACGAGGTTTCCGTTTCCCTTCTACTGCTTAACTGAAATTTCCCCAAGTTTCCCCTTTACAGAGCATTTGCTATATAATACTATTTATCGCATCTTTTAACTTGGCGCCATTTCCTCCTTGGCTCTACCTTGCGCCAAACGGCCACTCTGCGGAACGCAACCGTTTTTCGTATTTTTTTGCATCTTTATCTGCACAGGGTATGGACGTACATAATTACTGACGCACAGATGGGGGGGGGGGGAGGGGTTGTGCCAACATGACGGATCGTGACATGTATGGGTAATTGCTTGCGTGACGTAACGATTCATTCGAAATGTTCACTTTTTACAGATGAAAAATCTAGTAATTTTACAATAAAAACTGAAGGTTTTGAGACAGAACAAAAATTCTTAAATGCTTTTTTCATCATAAACGAATTAATTAAATTTCAGAAAGAGAATGGGAAGATTATTATATGTCGTGACGTTTGCTTATAGTCCTCCTATATTTTAAGAAGAGAAAAACGAACCCCCCCTTTTTTTTTTTTTTGTTTTTTTTTTTTTTTTTTTTCGTTTTCGTAACGTACTTTTCGAACACTCTAAATTGGCGACAACTCACAGGACTAGCAGCTACCTCCTGACCAACACCAAAAGACACCAGAACTAGAATCAATTCGTATTTCTTTTAGAAGACATTACCCCATGGCTATTTAGTCCTTGACATTTCGAATGTAAATACAAATGTCGTTCTATTCCTATGAATAAATTTATTGACAAAGATAAATTTTACTTTTTCTTTCTAAGTTGATTTTTTTTTAAATATATAAATAATATTGCTTATTTTTTAATTTCAGAAGAAACCACAAAAGGATATTAAAATTAACTTTTTCTTTAAAAGGGGGTGGGGGGGTGCAAAAAAAACGTTTACGTTAATTTTTAGGGGGAGGGGTCGGTCAAGCGTAAAGCGTGACTAGGGGGAGGGAGGGGTCAAAAATGTCAACATTATTGCGTGACGTAATTTACTTACGTCCCCCATTCATATTGGCCTTGCTTATCAACCTTATTAAAAAATTTTTTTTAAAAAAGTTTAAAAAAAAAAAACTTGGGTTGTGTTTTAAAAAAATTTTTACCTGACAGATTGGGCCCCTAAAAAAAAAAGGTTTTTTCTAGACAAAAAAAAAAAAGAAAAAATATTTTCTTTTTTTAAGGGCCCAAAAACCGAACCATGCGTGAATGAAAAACATTTTACACGTCGGAAAAAGGGGGTCCAAGGGGGGAAAAAGCCTGCGGGGGGTTACTGGGTCGAGAAAGGGGAAACCCCAAACCCGACCAAGGGTGGAAAAAAAGAAGGCCCCCCCCCCAAAATCGACCGACGTTCCTTTTGCAAAAATTTTTCAAACGACCTGGCAACCAGCAAACGTACCGCAGCGTCCCTTTTAAACGATTTAAAAAAACCAAAAAAACCGTCATCGATAAATTTTTTTCGGGGTTACCCATTTTTCATCCGAGCGATGATTACGGGCAAAGGGGACCCCTCCCCAACAACTACGCTCGAGGAAATAAAACGAGGGGGAAAGGGGATCAAATTGGGGTCTTGTTCTGGTTTGTTTCTCGGTTGTTGGCCGGCGGGTTCCCCGGGGGTTGCGGGGGTTTTCCTGATTTTTTCACAGTTTCGGAGGGGGGGGGCCGGGGTTTGGGGTTTACCCCCTTTTTTGCTCATGGGGGGGCTGTCTGTGGCTATGGGAAGAAGTCCCCAATTTTTGGGGTTTTTTTTTTTTTATCCCCCACCAAGGTAATTTTTTTCAAAATTTTTTTTTTTTGTAAATGGGTTCTTTTTATTTAAGAGTTTTTTGATTACCCAGGAAAAAAAAATTCAATGATTTTCCCTTTCCCCCCGTTAAAAAAAGGGTTTGTTTTTGGGGATTTTGGTGAAAAACTGCGAAAGTACATTAAAATAAGGTTCCAAAAAATTTTGATTTCCCTTTTTTTCCTTTTTGGTGCCTTTTCATAAAAAAAATTTACAAAAAAATTTATAATAAAATTTTTTTCTAAAACCCTTTT
>JAFNEN010003416.1:0-11220 GCA_019343175.1 Oedothorax gibbosus
ATTTCTAAAGCTTCTGTGCGAATTAATAATTATTTTTTTAATATATTAAAGTAGAAAATACATAACTATCTATAAAACATGAAATTTAATAAAGTTACATGTAAAAATAATTTCATTGAAGTAATAGTTTCAAAAAAAAAATGGGCTCTATGGACAGATTTAACTCATCTCATTAAGAACTGAAAAATAAAACTAACTGTGTACTGATGGAGTATTCTAAACAACACAGAAGTGGAGTGTCATAAATTAACTTTCACTTTTTTTTATTTTAGGATTAGGAATAATTGGGGGTCCTTGTCAAAATAGCGGTTCGATGAGAGGTCCTCGAGAAAATTTTGTTGGGAACCCCTGCTGTAGATGGTTTCGACCAGGACATCGATTCCCGGACTCTCTTCCTGGCCGTTAACAAGGCTTTCTTTACTTGGACCATTGCTGCACTTGATGGTTGGCAAGTATGTGCGGTCGAAAATGCACATGTTTCGTTAAGTGTTTTAATAACACCACTACACTTTTCTTCAGCCTTGTTCTTAATGCACAGCCAAGATATTATATTTGTTTTGCTAACATAACTTTTCACGTATTGAAAGTCATCCAGAATAATCGATAGTTTCTCTTTTGAAGTGGTTAAAAACTCCATTTCATCGAAGACAAAAAAAAAAGCCCAAGAATTTCACGATCACTGTCTCTAAAGCAAGATCACTGTCTGTAGACGATGTGATTACTTTACTAATCACGAAGATTTTTCTAAGCAAAGTGAATTCTTACTGGATGAACAGATACCACTTTCTTCCAATTAGAATTCCAGAAAAAAACCTGAAAAACACATTTCCCTCCACACTTTATCAGTAGAACAATTTCCTGTCGGCCCTCATGAACTTCTTCAAAACGCTAAATTATGGAGATAAATGCTCCCTGATTTCAGAAAACTAATCACTTACTATTTAACTAAATTTCCAAAAACAATTAAGTAATTAATTTATTACTATGCTTTATAGATGTAAACATTGCGATACAAAAGAATAATTATTTCACTAAATCATAACAAGAAGTTCTGAAAGTACTAAAATAGCCTACTTTCCTGGGTTTTTTTTTTTAAATCTGATATTAGAACGGAAGTTGAAATGGGTTTCGGACAGACGGACAAAAAGTATAAAGAAAGTTCTCTGATGTTATGCATTCAAATATAAAAAATATTTTTGAAAACCTGACAATTAGAACGGAAGCTGAAAGGCGGGTATGGACAGACAAAAAGTATAGAAGTTATGTATCTGATGTCATAGCTTTCAAACAAAAAAAAAAAGTTTTGAAATTCTGACGGGAAAAAGAACTGACGGACCGACAGACGGACAAAAATTATAAAAAGAATTTTGAAAATCGGTCGATCCACGATTGCAATATCCTACTTTTCATTCTTTTAATTAAAAAAAAAATAATATTGGATTTTTTCACTTGACCGTAACTGTAATTCCATCTTGATTAATGAAATATATTGAATTAAAAATAAAAAGTAGTGGTCGTCGTAAAAGCTGTTCGACTTTAAACATCTTACTCAAGGAAGCCGTTTTTTCTATAGAATCTATTTTAAGTGGAAAATATATAAGAGCAGAGATAGTACATTCTCCATCTTACCGATTTCGTCATCTTACCATAACAATATCCACCCAAAATTTAGTTGTTGTACCCATACAAATTAAACATAACACGTAACCAAAAGAAAATATTATAGGGTTAACAGTAGCAAGAAATGCCGGTTTTGCATCAGTGGCGGTGGATCAGTGGATCGATGATGTCACCGGATATGACGTAGTCTTATGACACGAGTTGAGTTGTTTTAGTATAGGATAGGTTTGTGACGTCAAGGTTTAGGTTTAGCTTGAATTATCGTCGCACTAGAGCGACACAAGGGCTATTGGCGACGGGCGTCGTATTTTAGAACCTCTGTCAAGTGACGAGCCGACACCCGAGTTGGCACCCAATGCAACCGTTAAGGGCGACATCGTTCGGACTTTGAAGCGTATTTTAACGTGCACTCCCTCTACACGGGGTATTATTTGTCGGTCATTTTTGGCTGCACGGGCCGTTTATAGGTCGGCAGTTATTTTGGCGATGCCCGGACCCGAACCTATATGAAGTCAAGAGTAAGTTTATATGACGTAGGAGTTGAATTGTTTCGGTATTGTAATAGAATAGGGTTGTATGACGTAATGAGTAGGTTTATAAAGACGTAGTTTTAAGGATTAGAGTTATTTTTAGTAATTATATATTAAAGTCGTAAAAATATAATAAATGACTTTTTATTTTTAACGGATAAAATGTTTCCAGTAGAGAACTCTCTAAATAATTATTTCGAAATAAACACACAAAATTAATGAAAAAACACTTTTTATTTACATTAAAATAAAAAATATTTTTACACAGATAACTTTATCTCATAATCAAATTGTTTTGTAAAGAAATCATCAGTAAACAAATGTAATACATTTTTCAACTTTGAAACAACTCGATTTACATTTATAGCCATTAAGGCATCGTCTCCTGTGATTCCTTTTGGCGGGCGTACTATTTTTCTGGGACTGTGTGTCCATGCGCGCGTGTAAACATGCGTGATACGGTTCGCCGCCAGGGGAAGCACACGTCACTATCTACTGCTAAGCAAAAGTAACGGACGTCATAAAATATGACGGGTATAATGCTGTGTACCTTTATTATGTTAATTTAAGTGTGAAGTGAATAAAGGAGAAATGTTTAAATGGACGATCCACACTGAATTTCTAACAAATGGTAGAAGACCGTGGTCGTGTAACGACGTATTTACTAGTTTTTCGAAATGTGATGTGTAAATGAAACCAAAGGCGTCGTAATGTACGTAAAGCACGTGTTTAACTCCTGAACTCTAAAAATACTGTGTGAACTATTTACTGTGTGACTGTGTGATGACCTAACACCTTGGTATAATGGAGAAACTCAACGTTCCGGACAAAATTACTTCATATGGGCGGTAAAAATACAGGCCGCACTAACATTGAAAAGACTGGATAAAGTGATCTTGGAGGAAAAACCTTAACGATTTGAAGGATGATGAATCTTCTAACTGGGAACAGCGTAACACGGACGCAGTAGCTTACATAAAATTATCGTTGTCGGACCAGCAAGCTCTCCAGTACGCAACGGAAGTAAATGCGAAAACTTTGTGGGAAAAAATAGTCTAACTTTCCCGTCAACAAGAAGACAGAAGTTTGAAGTTGAAGTTTCAGTTTGAAGGTCCCATTTCGTATTGCCATACTGTATTGATTGAATGTGCACAATAGGCTGTTCGGCTTTTACACTGAGCAGACTTAAATATTTTAACGTTTTAAACCCATCTATCCATCAGATTTTAACTCATCCCCCCATATCATGCCTTGTTTTCCTTTTTATTGATATAGGCTTTTATTCTTTGTGATTTAGATGTCTGTTTTTAAATGTTGTGTAAATACTATGAATAATTGTGTTTCTACGCAAGAGGGTAAATATTGAACTAGTGGCGGATTCAAGGAGGGCAACGAAATTGGTTGCTGCTCCTGAATTTTACTCGTTTAAAAAGTTTAGTAGCAACCTTTTCGCCGTCTAGAGAACTCGTCGGACTTTGACCTTGAATAGGCCGGTCCAGTCGGGTTTCTCGATCCTTGATCTGAGCATGGTGCTCATGTATGACTTCCACTAAACGTCATTCATAAAAAGTACGGAGACAGGGCCCTCCTACTTTTCACGGATACCGACTCCCTGACATATGAAGTCACCACCCCAACCCTGGAGCAAGACCTGCGGCAGCTGACCTAACCTGTCTAAGATGTCTTTCATTAGAGAACCGATTAATGAGGTAAGCTATTTGTTAAGATGTATTCAATGTGTAATTCGTTTCTACTTACTAATTGCTATAATATGAAATAGATTGCATGAGTTTAACTATAATTTGGTAGGTTACTCTTAGTTAAAATTTTAATAATTCGCTCAAAACATGTGATTTTTTTAAACAATCTCTTTTTCCCCTAGCCATCTATCATTACTATGGATAATCTACCGGCCAACATGATTCATCTCTGAGACGTCAGTTCCTGGTTTTGAGAAGTTTCCTGGGTCACACCCGCGTTCACATTCGGAAGTTTATTGAAAACGGAGCTAAGCAGTTACTTCCTACCAAAGACGGCGTTTCCTTGACCCCAAAATTGTGGGTTGCCCTGACAGAGAAGCTGCCCAAAGTTCTCAGCAAACGGTACTTTGAACGTTACTCCTACAATCATGTAGAAGTTGTGGAACGTGATTTGTGTGTTTTCAAAGCCATGGACGGTTCTGAAGAAAAAGTGAAAGTTATGCTCCAACGGAAATTTGAACGTCGTGATCAATCATTTCAGCTAGTTCCTGAGACAGTACACCTTGATGACAAGCTGTGTGATGTGTTGTTGAGATCATCTAATCGTGTGAAGGACTTGATTGAAGAAACTCTACTGACCGTTACGCTACGAGATCATGTGAAAAAACTTGTTTAGTTTAGTTTGAATTATCGTCGCACTAGAGCTACACGAGGGCTATTGGCGACGGGCGTCGTATTTTAGAACCACAGTCAAGTGACGTGCCGACACCTGAGTAGGCACCCAACGCAAATCATGGGAAAGTAATTGAAACTAAAGTAATAACATTAAATTGTGTAGTAGACTGTCGACAAAGCTATATTACAAGGCACTACACAAATCATGGTTATTTTGGCTGCAATTACTGTTACCACCCAGGAGATCTCATTGACAACCAGATTAGATAATCTGCAGAAAATTTTGATGACGGAACAGACTCAAAAATACGAGATTAAATGTTATTGCGTACACATCCCAAGGTACTACTGTCAGTGGAGTAAAAAGAGTAAGTCAACTGTATGACCGATTCAAAATCGGATGCCTGTCCATACTATATTGGTAAAATCGATGAATATTTATTGAATATCCCCCCCCCCCCCTAATCTATTACAAGAAGGCCTCGATCTGTAAAAGAAAATGTTCGTTGGAAGGCCAATGAATGGAGGGCCTGGTGTTATATTATAGTTTGCCTTGTTTACTTATACTATTACCTACTGTATAAAACACCATTTATTATTAATCGATTTATTATTAATTTATTATTAATAATCTGTATATTCTCTTCTAAAAACTAAAATAAGTAACTCTGAGTTAATTGATATCGCAGATGACCTTTCTTTATACGTGAAACAGTGAGAAACTTTATGGGTTAATAAACATAAAATTTAATGTGCATTTATTACCCATTTAGTTTCAAACGTAAAAATGTGGGTACCTCTTTGGTGCTATTCAGCGTTTTCGTTTTAGTCTGGGAATGGTTTGCTGGTGAGTCTTGTGAAGGGAACCAAGGGTGTAGCCTCCCAGATATCAAGAAAGTATTTAGTGTACCGATCTATTGGTGATATTGTTTCTCAAGTTAAGGTTTATGGGGTGCATCTTCTGGAAGCATGTATTTTAGGGATAGACCGATGCATCGGCGCCGATTGTTTGAAAATTTTACCATCGGCCTTGCCATCGGCCACCGATGGTAATTTAGTGAAAAACATCGGCCAGCCGATGTAAGCCGATGTTTTTTTGTTTTTTTTAATCCTACACCAAAACCCCTGTTCATCCAATTCCTGGTTTCAAAGCAAATGACGAGGACTGGAGCAGGTTTCAAGCACATCCATCATCCCTGGGGGACGGGGGGGGGGAGACGTCAGTCCCTTATCAGCAGCTTTTTCGGACCTGTGCTAATCTACACCAGAGGAACTTGCCTCCGGTCAAATTTCCCCTTGTGTCTCGCTTCACTGACCCCGAAACTAAACCAGAGTGACTACTAACTTTCAGTGTTCTTTTGTGTAAACCGAGCATCTGTTTGTCATCAGCCAAATGATTCTAAGACGTCTGGCTAAATAAGGTGAATGCGTATCATCGTGTATGGAACTGAAAAGTTTTTCTTAAGGGGCGGCAACTCCGTGATCCACATTTATAATTAGTTCTTTGTTGTTTAGGAAAAGGGTTAGTAGTAAAAAAATACAGGCAAGTTTAGTTTGTAAAAAAATTGATGGCGGCTAAAGCTTAAAAGAAAAAAAAAGTTGTTGGATGCAAAGGCACTACACTCTAAAAACTAAATGTGTAAACTTGAAAATTTACACACGATTATGGGTATATTTCAAGAATTACACATATGAGGCACCAAATTACGCATTTGTATGTGTAAACGAGAGGCGTGTAAATTGACAAATAGTCAAACACATATTTATGTGTAAACATGAAAATATCAAGCATTTTACCCAGAATGACGAGTTTTTTTTTTAATTTACACATATTTATATGTTAAAAAAAACATCAAGCATTTTACCTAGTACTGTGAGGTTTTTTTTAATTTACACACATATATGTGTTAAGAAAATCACATGCTTAACATCACTCAAAACTTTATTTTACAATTCAGCAAAAGGCTGGAGAGACCAGTCAGTAAGCCGCTTGCCTTTGTATGCGAACGATCCCAGGTTCGGGACCGAGTATTGTTAAAATAACTGCTGACCTATAAACGGTCTGTGTATGTGTGTGCAGCTAAAAATTATTCTTCGGAATAATACTCCGTGTATAGGAAGTGCACTTTAAATATGCTCCAAAGTCACAAAGCTGCAGATGACGACCTTAAAAAAATTGCGTTGGATGCCTTCTCAGGTGTCGGCTCGTCACTTGACTGTGTTTCTCAATTATGACGCCCGTCGCCAATAGCCCTCGTGTAGCTCTAGTGTGACGATATTTCAACATAAAACCCTAACAATCCACTGTTAGTTTGAATTGGCGTCGCACTAGAGCTATACGAGGGCTATTCCTAACAAAATAACTGCCGACCTATAAACGACCCGTGCAGTATTATAAAGATAGAACGAAATTATAGCTATTGTTTACTATTGCAACTGCTTTTCAGCTGCCAATTTACACTGCGTTCTTGAATTGAGCTTTAGCGCAGTCAAAGAGCGCTTTGTTTTCGCAAACTTCTATCAAACAGTTTGATAAAAATCGTATAATAAAAATGCAAAAAGTATGTAAAACAAAGAGTTGTTGCTGAAAATACGATTAGAACACATTAAATAATTAAATATAGTTTTTTAAAGAAACTTTAAATATTTGTAAATCATTTGAAAAAAATTTTGAAGAATGTATAGTACTACTCAACTCTTTTTTTTAATTAAAATAATAGTTCTCTGTTCGTGTTCTTTTTGCTGTGGAATATATTTGAGGCAAAGGCTTCTATTATGGCTTTCAGAAAAAGAAATAAATGTATAAAATTAGTTATAACTTCGAAGTCAACTAAAAAAGAAGATAATTTTATAACACCACTCTTTCGTATGAATTTCGCCAGCAGGTGATGTGTGCGATAATACATTTGCAGCTGATTTTTATCGGAAGAGTTGAAAAGAAAAATAAACATATGCGACGTCTGCAAGTTAATGCAGCCGGGATTTGATTCGGAAAATATCTGTCACTTGTTTTGCTCTTCCATACCAGAAAATTGAATTGTTGTCGCTGTCTTATTATAGCTATCAAAAAAGTCATATCGTCGCGTCAGTTCGATATTATCACATTCGATTATTTCAAACGTAATGTTTAATCATTTTCATATATAGCTCAAAGTGTTTTTAAAAATATGTGTGCTGGAAATTCTAAAACAACATTTCTTTGTTGGAAGGTTTGGATTATTTTGTTAAAAAATTTATCAAGGTAAGTGTGAGTAATGTAATACTTTTTTTCTGTTGAAATAAAAATGTTTTCTATAAATTGCTTTGGTTTCTTCATTCAACCGATACATATAGTATTATTATAAAATTATTTAGTTATTACTTATTAAAAAAGAAAAACAGTAGGGAAAACTTTGTCTTAAATTCTGGTTATTAATCAAGAATGTTTTACATTGAAAAATAAATTTATTTTTTGTGTAATGATGCATTACATTTTTGTAACTTGCTGTTTTTCTTTTAAAGTAATTTTAATATGTAAAGTCAAAGTGCTAAATCACTATAATTTAATATTTAACAGTTTGTTGACTTTTAAAATAGTTTCTTCTAAATTTGAAAAAATATGTAATTGTGACAATTATATTTTGCTGTTAATAGTGGATTAGTTTTAAATTTAACTTTATATTCTACGGTGGATACAGGGGAAAATGGAAAATTTTAACAACGGAGAAATAGGAAACGGAACTTCTGTAAATACACGGGAAAATACTTAACGAAAAGGAAAAGTCCCGGCAACTCTGCTGCCGGTACTTTTCCCGTTAATTTCAGGAATTTTTTTTACAGTATCTTAAATTGAAATTACTTGATATATAAGAAGTAGTGTAGCATTATTATTGTGTTGTTCGTTGTTTATTAAAATTGGATGGTAATTTACAAAGTGATTAAATCTATAAAAAATATTCCACATTATTTTTATTTTTTGTTTCATATTATAACTCAAAATTTTTTGTTGCATAAAAATATGTATTTAAGTGTAATATGGTTAGGCATGTATATTGTATGTATGCATTTCTAAATTACTCAATAAAGTGTATCTTTCTCAATTAATCGGTAAAGTGTGTAATTCTCGATTGCACAGTAAAGTGTGTAATTCTCACTTACACAGTCAAGTGTGTAATCTGAAATTACACGCTTTTTTACACACAAAAACAAATCATTCTAGTGGCAAAAAAATACCTGCTTTCGTGTGTAAATTTACGCATTTAGTTTTTAGAGTGTAGTACATTAAACTGCACCAAAAAACTTTTATATTCAGTTCTTAAAAATTAAACAGAAGAACAAGCTGTTAATTTACGTAATTCGAGGTTTTGCTAACAAGATTAATTTTTTTCTAAGGCCCATTTTAATTTATCTGGTCTAAGGTTATGATTTTAATTACTGGCGTGATTGGAAGGTCTTTGAGAACCTTCTTTAAACCAACATTATGGGGAACAGACCATTGTAAGGCGCCATATTGCTTGACAGCGAAACCGAAGGCCCACACCTACAGACTTCCTTGCCGCTAGCCAAACATGCGGTCTCGTCGCATTATTTCGCCTAGACACATGTTTTTTTATTGGTGTTGTCAGCTGATCGCCAGCAACGACTGTAAATTTTGTGTGTCTACCACCTGTAGCGCACAGAAGAGTTCTCTGGGGGGGGAGGGTATGCCTTTTCTCCTTTGTGGGGAGGGCGGTAGCAAATGCCTGGACCCATTTTTTGAGGTGTAAGAAGATAGGATTCATGTTTTGATAATTGATATTGTTGTTAGTGTTTAAATAAATGTTTTTAATGGATTGTATAGATGTCTTAATTTTGCATGATATAATTAATAGAATCTGCTAGTTTTTTTTTTTTTTTTTAAGATTTGTTGAATTAGGGAAAAGTCCGTTTCTATGTTCTGATGTGCAAAGAAACAGTTGCAATGGTGAATAAGACATACAAATTTAAACTAAAAATTAAAAACAAAGCATATCAGACATTTTGCGACAATCATTGATAGAATAATTTATATATCCCATCAAATAATTTGTTTTATAGATTTTACTAAATTACAAATTCAATACGACGTCGTAATAAAATCTACTGTCAATAGATATGTTTCGGGAATTGAGTGGCAACATAAATCTTGAATGAAAATGCAAAATAAATTATTTCTCGAGCCACGATTGGCGAATCATATCATGTGAGAACAATAAAGTACCGATCGAAGGAACTGCAGGAATGAAAGCTGGAAGGAACTACAGTATGTCACTTGAAACTTAAAAGTTTGTATGCCATGACTTTATCACCGTGTGGTGGGTTTTAAGAGTTGGGTACGAAATTGCAGAAAAATTATGAAAAAATCAGGACGAATCACACTAACATAAAGCTATGAAAATATTTAAAAATAACATTGGTTAATCATACAACGTGAACAATAAAATCTATAAAAATATACAACACCGTCATTGTTATTATGGACTCATCCTGTACAAATTAAAACAAAGTATATCAAAGTATATATAATATAGCAAATTAGTGGCAGAGCATCTAATAATGAATTAACCGGACCAGATTTGAGGGCCAATTCCTTTTTTTGACGAATTGACGATAGTGATAACAAGTAACAACGATTACTGTTTGACTGGTTATAAATCAATCGTAATCATCACCAGGAGAGTCGAATAAGCACAAGCAATCGATCTAAAAAAAAAGGGAGTCTTCTGAAAGTTTGAAAAAAAAACTCATTCAAATCAATAATAACGTATCATATTGAAAAAAAACCCGAAGGAGCCTGTAGCGTGCATACTTATTTCTTTCATTTAATACAAAAATATGGTAACGAAAACCAAGTACCCCCAGTCATGAATGACATAAAAATTGGGAATTGCCTAAATTTGGAACAAAAAAATTAATAAAAAAGCAGAAAACATATATAAGTAACATTTATAAAAACACTAGACTAGAACATGCTTAGAAGAAAAAAAATTTAATACGGCAATAACGGTTTATTATTATTATCTATTTTTTAAGCTTTATCTGTACAAGTTATTTTTAATTCAAATATTAAAATAAGTACTTCTAATTTTTCAATTAATTTAAATGTCGGATGTCCATTGAAAGATATTTCATGCCCGGGTTCCCTCTTGTAGTCTTGTAATATCGCAATTTAATGTTAAACCAATTTCTACAACATCGTTACTCACAGAGATTTATTATATTTTTATAACAAAGAAACGAACATTAAACTACTTTAGACTCATCAGTTCTTAATTTAAAATAGTTACAAATAACTTTAAATGCAGAAATAGGCAGGTTTATGATTTTTTATTAGGTGTTCATCTTTCATGTTTTATCATTTCTCACTTTTTTACTTAAACATTTTACACTTACAGGCAATCTTTTTTTAATTAACAAAAAAAGCACGTGCCTACCCGCTAAAACCGCCATTAATTAACAAACAAAATAAGCTCAGAAGTAAACTCAAATAAAAGCAAGAGTAGTCCTCACAGCGAGTGTTTTACATCCACGCGACGGCCCTTATCATCATACACATGCTACATTGTTGTCTTTTGTAACACGGTTCTTCACTTTTCACAATAGACAGAAACTATCTCTATTTTTGCACCTGAAACCCCCTAAGGACCGTAATTGTTGCGTGTAGCGTTTCTGTAACACATCTGGTTGGCTTATGACTT
>JAFNEN010003417.1:0-11001 GCA_019343175.1 Oedothorax gibbosus
CTTTTATTGGCATAAATCCAACAAGCTATAAAGGAACAATTGGATAAGAATTGAAAAGTTTTTTAAAAAAAAAAACTCTAAACTGTTAACTCAGAATTGTATGAGTTTGAATCCCATCAGTAAATTAAAATCTCTAAACAGCCACCAATTTAAATTTCAGTCTTCCCTAAATATCCAAACTACAAAATTAAATTTCTAAAAATTTATTACTTAAATAATATCTAGTAATACATTATAAATGTATATCTAAATGTCAGTTCAACAGTTAATACCATAATATACTCAAAAATTTAAATGCTAAGAGAAAACTTCATTTAATTCAAGTTTAAGTACGAAAGTATTTAAGAATATATGCAAAATAAACACGTATATTAGATATTCATATAAATTGTAGAAATATTAAAGCCAAGTTCCATTTGCAGTTTTAGTAACCATTTACTCGAATCTCAAGGATAGAAAACATTGCTACTTGATTTTAATTTAATTATTCTCAAGCAGCGTATCTTAGATATCGGAAACATTCATTAATTAAAAAAAATAGTTTTAGGTGACTGTTTTGATGCATCAAAAACACGGGATTTTTTTTATATAATAACTATTATTCACATACTAAAACTATCAAAATTTTACTCATTACACTGAAAAAAAAATTCTAGTCCAACTACCAGAATCCGGTAGATTTAACCGTATTTTCTGGCTCATATGGAACACCAAATAATGTGGTTTATCTACCAGTATCTGTTTGGTAATGACTTTATGGTAAAATTACTAGAAAAATATGGTTTCATTACCATGATGTTCGGTAGCGCATTTGGTTTTATTACTTTATGTAGTGGTTTTACAACCATATGTAGTGGTTTTACTACCATATGTAGTGGCTTTATTACCGTATGTAGTGGTTTCATTACCGTAAAAGTGGTTTTATTACCGTATACAGTAGTATTATTGCCGTGCACTAAGTTAATATTACCAAATGAGATTACGTAAACCACATTGTTTGGTAGGTAATTTGGTATTATTACTGTACACAAAGGTATCGCTACCAAATAAGCTGGTATTAAACAATGTTGTTTGATAAATTTACCAGAATAACTGGTTGTATTTTCATTTGAGATATGGTTTGTGCGTCTACAAAACTGATCAGTTATTTTTTATCTTTACAATCAGTAAACTGTTTAACAATTGAGAAAAATCAAAATGTCTGGAAGTACAGTGAAACCCTGATTTTCAGACCTTTTCTCCAGCTTCGAACTTTTTTCAGTGAGTTACATCGATGTACCAGCTATGTTTTATTTATACGCTTTGTATGTTTTATTTCTTGGGACCCTGTGAAACTGTGTACAAACACCTGAGGCACAAAAATGAGGTGTTTGTCAATTTGGGTAAACAACTACATACAAAAACTAGACTTTTTGAACATTTTAAAATTTGCTAATTTATGAAATAATTACTAATTTATAATAATTTTTTATTAATATACATAATTCAAAGTGAATTTGTTTGAAGTATTTAAAAAAAAAAGGAAAGCAAAGATTTAAACTAAACTTCCATTTATTAGACAGTGAAACAAGAACAAAAAACACAATTGTACAACAAAGTACAAATATGTACTATACACTGCTCAAAAGAATTAAGGGAACTTATGGTTTAAACCCTTTCACCCCAATGATTCCATTTGGAATCATCAGCATGCGATTTTTTTTCTTACTAAGTTGATTTCGCCATTATTTATCGTTATATGAAAGAATAGTGTTGTTTGAAGAATTAAATAATGTTTGTTTTAATTAAATGAAAATGTGAAAAACATGGTAAAGTGAAATTCACTCCTAAAAAAATTTATGAAATAAATTGACCCTAAATTCTTCACGCTTTCATTCTTAGATGTTTAAAAATTGATATTAACTTTTTTTAACAAATAAAGTTTTGAAAAAATTGTTGCTATAATTTATTCAAAAGTTATGATTCCATTTTTTTTCTCCTTGAATTTTAGTTCTGAAATGGTCGACAAAAATACGCAAAATTATCCCTTAATTGTTTTGAGCAGTGTAGATAACAAAACTGAAAAAATTACAAAATAATTCTTTCTTCAAAATATAATTGAGAGAAGAAAGAGGAGATGAGTTTTTGCAAAAGGATTATGTAAAGGAAACAATTGGTTCAAGTTATTGTTAGAGATAAAAAAAGCATGTGCTATTATGTAGAATTTCCATTTTCTAATTATACAGGGTGTTCCAAAAAGAATAAAGATTTTGAATGAGCATTACTGAAAAGCTGCTCTAGATAACTAAATGACTTATAATTAATGAGAAAGTACAAAGTTTTTTTCGGAGCTTAATACGAACAATGCTGCATGGCATACTTGTATAAAATTACAAAGTATCTGTGCACACATCTAAAAGTAATCTTGCCAAGAAAAAAAACCTTGATAAAATCGAAATCCTGTGTTTTTCCGGAATACCAAGACTAAGTTTTTAAGGTTATTCCAAAACAATCCCCCCCCCCCCCCCCTTGCAAGATTGCAGATACTTTTAATTGTGTGCACAGATACTTTGTTATATTATACAAGTATACCGTGTAGCATGCAATGTATTATGGTTAAAAAAAATTTCTTTCCCCTTTAATGAGACACATAAATCGTTGAGTTATCTTGAATAGTCTTTTAGCAACGCTCATACAAAATTATGTTTTCGAACACCCTGTCTAATCAATAAAGAGTATTCCATAAATAGAGTAATTTCTAATAATTAAAAGATAAATTTTATTTTTGATATAAACGTTTAAGACACATACAGGTGAATGATATGCTACTTATGGACCATACCTATAAGTAATATATTGTTCCCCTCTAGATACTGTGTTTATTACAGTTGGAAATAAATGTGGCAAGTTAGCTCTTTTCACAAAAACAAGTGGCTCAGAGGTTAAGGAAACAAAGTACCCATAATAATGTTCATCAAAATAATAAGTTTTTAATGGACAGCAGAGAAAAGCAATAATAGTGTGGTACAGGATGACACTTTTAATTAAACCGAAAATAGGAAGAAAATCTTTTGTGCCCAAAACCAGGAAATTTTTGCATGTAAAGGGTAGTTAGCATTTAACACATGGAATGTCTTAAAACACAAATCAAGAGCAATGATGGGCGATTCACAGGTGTAATATATGCCATTTATGTAGACATATGATGAGCATCTTAATGGGACTCCCTCAAGAATAACAATAGGAATGGGTTGCATAGGTATACCATACTTTGAGTACTCGGTTTGCTTTGCAGCAATTAAATTGTGAAGGTCAGCAGAAGATTTTAACACCAGTAGAAGTCCGTCAATTGTGTCCTGTTTCGTTGGCTTCCACTTCAGGGACTTGGTTCCTTTGATTGCTTTACAGTTGGACAGTAGGATTCCAATGATCAAAATGGCATATACTGTTGTTAAGTCTTCATCTAAAGTAGATATAAAAATGCAATTGACATCGGGAACCATTATTTTGAGCAGAAAGTAAAGATGAGTGGATCTTTCACACATGTCAAATGAAAACTAGCAAAAATTAGTCAATGTGGCTTACAAAAATATTATATATTTACAAAATCAATCAATACCATACGTTATTTAAAATGTTCCGATTATTTGTTAAAAAAGTATGGGATAACTTTAAAATTTCGCTATTTGACCAGACCGAATATTCGGCTAAACAAGCAGAATAGGTAGAATATTAACAGAATATTGGGTCTACCTCTACTCAAGACCATGTCTGAATCTCCTATCCAAAGCTTATGTGAAATGCTTATGCCTAAATGAAATAGTGTACCTATTTGGTTTTTCTATTTAGAATTATTTATTTTTTTCGTCATGTTTAATTATAATTATAGATATGTATGTTATATCAAAACCAAAAGTAACAAAATAAAAACCTTTAAAATATTTGATCTATTTTAAGTGTATAGGAAGCTTAAATAGAATTTTTTTAAAAATAAATAAAATTTTATGAACTTAAAAATTCAAAAAATAATAATAACTTTTAGTCCATTAAACCTTTAATGCCTATAATTTTAAGTGTACTTGAAAATCTTACCAATTTGGAACCAGTGTTCTTTTTTAGAAGGGGGTATTTGTCGAAATACTGATAGATTTCTAGATTATGTCCTTGAAATTGCTTGTTTCTAACTTCTACAGTTTCCTTCCAGTACAAATAAGCTTTTTCGTAGGAAACACCCGATTTGGAAAGCCAATCTAACTTATCTGTAACCAATTCATCAGCAGTTTCTGTCGGGGAAAAATCACTTGAATTAAAAACAATTCAATTAATCTTCAATTTTTAATGCATTGTCTTAAATTTGGTAGCTCTATGCCTACGTATATATAAGTACACAATCACACAATAATTTTAATACAATATAGCTATAAAATTTTTAATAGAAGCAACACAGAATAAAGTAGTACTCATTTGTTATTAAAACAAGCCATTTAGAAAGTGTAAATTGGTAAAATCACAACATGAAAACGGAAGTATGAAAACAAAAACAGAAGTAGGTGGATCCGGTGTAGAATGAAAATCAGAAAAAATAAAACCATGGCTTACAATATTATTATACAATTAATAACCGATATTATTATACAATATTATTATACAATTAATAACCCAAATAGTAACCGAATATTCGGTGCATCCCTAATTATTATGCTAAATGTAATTCATTTTTACCACAATAAGTTAATGTATTATATATAACTAACCTTCGAAATAATTTCCACCCAAACAGATCCTTTCTGAAATTCTTCTAGTTTTCGCTTAAATAAAATTTTAGATCCTAAACTTAATGGGGAAAGGAGACTTGATATATCTTCGAATCTGCATATTTTCAGAACTTCCATATTGATGCCATTTTCTAAATATGTAAGAAAATATTTTGTATACAGAGAACTGTTGCAATATTGATAAATATTTTCACTTTAATAGTTAACTATACCAATATTGGACTAATATACTGTTACTTTATGTTAGCTTATAGGCAACGGCTGAAAAATTATTTGAGAAAAAAATGTATAATTGAGTACATTTTAGTACCAGTATAGACATTAATATTTCACTAACTATCTTATGTAATAACTTAATGTAGAGTTTATTATAATGTAATTAATCGTTCTAGAAATCTTATTGTAAAGGAACCAAGAGTTAAGACAGGTGCCTGCCATTTACATGTTAAATTTTGATTTTTTTAAGAAACATTTTATTTGTTGTTTACAAACTAAAACAAACCAATTCGAAAAAACCTACACATGTTCAGTGAACATTTTATGTCAGAGATGGTTGTGTATATAGTATTTTGATATAGTTTGTTTTATTGCTCATTAAAAAAATAGTAGACAAAATAGTAGTAAAAAAAAATGTAACACTAAATTTACGAAAAGTGTCCTCATGTGAAGAAAACTGAACATGAAATTTTAATTTGAAAATATCCAAAAAAGCTATGCAAGAATTGTGTTAATTTCTAGGAACATGAAAACATTATTTCAAACACATATAAACGTTTTGTAGTAGTCCATCCAATTATTTGTGTACGTCATTTTGAGATGACAGACGATAAGACAAATATGGGCAATTCCATGGTTACTCTTGTTACATTTATAACATTGTTATAACATAAAATTGAATAACTTTTATTGTTCTTTTTTAAATTCTATAGGTTTTTTTGCTAAATAGTTAAGAAAAATACTTATAATTTAAATGTATGCAAAAAAAATATGATATATTATATTAGTTTTTGAGAAATAGTCATTTAATGTATGGTTTACTCTTGTTACCAAAAAAAGACATGATGTTTTTACTACTTCACATTAATGATTATTTTATTTAAACTACCAAATAAAATCCTTAGCTTATAGATTCATTCAATAAAGTAAAGAATACTTACTAAACAGCAACAATAATTTTTTTAAAAATTACAGAACTTTACTGGATATGGAGGAAAAACATGGTTACTCTTGTTACACAAAATTAGTTACTCTTGTTACATTAGTTATTTTTTTTAGATATGGCTAGAAAGTTTGTACAACACATTAGGAAAAAAAAAGTAACTATTTTCAAACTCTTTTTATTATTTACATTCACTTATTACATATCCTCAAAACAGAAATGGTTTCTGGAGTTAACAACTAACGGAAGACCTAATTTTTTTACAATATTCTCCTTTTCGTACAAAATTTGGTCAGGATTTTGTGGCCATCTCCAGTTTTTTCCAGCAGGAATCATAACATTTACACAGTAGGAGTCACCCTCGTTGCCCACCACTTCACCGGGATAATACTTTCCCTCGTACTGAACCAAAACCCACTCTCCAGCCTTGTAATCATCTTCATCATCTTGTATTGTTGCTTCTGCTTCTTGTATCGTTGAACTTGTCAACATGTAACCAATGGGCTTTTCATTTTCTACCAAAAAACAATGCATTTTTCCAATGCCCACAATAGGCAAACTCTCCCTGAAAATAGATTTGCAATCTAAATTAATTCCTCGTTTTGAGATTTCCCAGGCTCAACGTTCATGACTTCGATTTTGGACGCATTCTTCGAGTAGCTGTTGCGGCAAACTCAAAGGCATTACGAACTATCGATCTTCGGCTTTTAGTCTCGTTCCAAACTACTCTCTTTACCGTCGCTCCTATCCCATCAACGGGTCCCTTTCCATGTGATGTCGCAAAAAAGTTCCACCTTATAACTAGATTATGCTTTAGCTGCAGAGAATTAAGGGAGGACATCATGTACTGATTTTTAAACTGTGATGAGGGACCATCAGAATACACATCTACAATTTCAATATGTTTCGGAAGTTTTTCCAATATAATATCCATATATGGGATCACAGTTTCTTTGGAGTGAGTTAATTCATCTGACACCAAAACTAGGGAATGTATTTCTTTGTCATACCACATAGCGGATGTAAAAAGGCTCACCTGAGCCTGGTTCCAGTGCGCAGATTGGATCTCATCTTGAAACACACACTTGTAGTTTTCGGCAAAATCAACCTGTATCAGTGCATGGTTCTTCTCATAACTATCTGACAAGGCTTTTTCCCTGGCAGTATTGTATTTTTCAGCTTGGTTTCGTTTTACGAAGCAATGTTCCATAAATTTCGGCAGTTGAGAACGAATGTAATGACATAAATCTGAACAAGTTCCTTCTCGAAGAACCTTGTCGATTCTTTCTGTACCGTCCTTTTTCCATACATACCATGAAACAGAATCGTCTTCTGTTTTTATCGCAATTCTTTACGAAAGCTTCTTCAAAGTTACACTGATCGCAGTTTTTAAGCCAGCATTTTGAGTTGGTGTGTCACAGATAAGTTGATTTGGAAAGTCGTGCGTGTATGGAGGAACTGATACCATTACCTTGCTTAAAGAATTCACTGAGTTGATAAAGTTCTCATGATACTTACACATGCAGACATTGTGGGGTAGTTTACTGTTTAATAGAACATATTTGGGTCTTAATTTAGCAAATTTGCTCCTTCCAAGTGAAATAGAAGGATGTTGTTGAAGGAAGAGAGCATGAGCTTCTTTAAGAGACGTAAAGAGATGCCTCTTTTGTTTTGTAATCTTTTCACCATTTGAAGTGTGGATTACCATAACATCCTTCTTTCCAGGCGCAATTCTGCTTATGTCATCCTGTTCGTAAAACTTTTCAACTAACTTTTCAACCACATGAGCATCTGAATCTTCATTGGTTTCATCAGTTTCATTTTGGAATAGCAGTTGCTTGGGTTCCACAAGAGATTCTTCTATAGCAAGTTTAGATACAACTACCTTTCTTCGTCTTGGAGTACTAGGCAGATACTTTTTGGCTCTTGAAACCGCTCTATTAAGTGTAGCTTTATTGCTGTATGGTGTTGCGCAATCGATAGAATTAGATTCTTTGTTCACTTTCTTTTGTTTCGACATTTTCTTACACGTTCTTTTATCTGTTTTCTAGTTCAGCTTCAATTTTTATTCTTTTTGCAGCAGGAAGCAATTTAGGTTATTCTTGTGCTTCATTCTGGAAAGCTTTTGTTCTTCATTGTGTTTTTTCTTGTATTCTTGAAAGTTGTTTGCTTTCTGTTTCTCTCTCCATCGCTTTGTTTTTCTGCATTTGTCAATGGCATGATCTAAAATAAAAATGTATTTTTTATTAAAAATCTTTCAAAATATGCAGTTCTAAAAACATGAATTTCCCAATTAATAATATAATTCAAAACAAAGTTATGCATGTTCGTTTTTTTTAAAAAGTTAATGTGTTCTTTTTTAATTTGACATTATAGTTAGTTCTATTCACATAATGATTCAAAAATGTACTTACCAAATTGCTTCTGAATCTCTCAAAATTGTTTTATCAGCAAAGATAGAACAATTAAAAATATCTTTGAATCTAAAATATCATACAAGAACAAATCCAATCCACAAAAACATGTGTTATATTAAATATTAATGCTTAATTTATGCAATGTTTAGTTGAGTTGTTTATAAACTGAATGCAGAGTTTAGTTGTTTTCCATTATTATTTCAAGTATGCTGTAGCCCATTTTATATTGTTAAGTAATAAGAATGACTAAAATTAACTGTTTAAATTAACCAGTCTGTGGTTACTCTTGTTACAAAATATAAAAAAGTTACTCTTGTTACAAAATATAAAAAAGTTACTCTTGTTACAAATTTAAATTTTAAATATCTTCAGGTGATTTGTATAAATCAGGTTTAGACTGTTGTATATTGCAGATGTATATGTATTTAGATAGTCTATATGCATAATTTTGATTTTTTTACAAAATGTATAGTTAGGGATAAACTTTTATATGTTTTGGTTACTCTTGTTACATTAAAAAAACCATCTTGGATAATCCTTCATAAATTAAAAATTTAATTTTTTAAAGAATTTTCTTTTTAGTAAATGAATTAGGGATACTTGTTTTATCCTATGAAAAATAAAAAATTTGAACAAAACACACACACAATCAATAACTGACTTGTAAAATGATAATAAATTATTAAAATTTTTGCTTTATATATATTTTTTAAACTTGTAAAACTTTTTCAGAAAAAGTTACATAGTTACATGAAAAAGGATGGCAGTTTTGTTTTCTTTAGACTTTTTGCTAAAAAATTATGTATGACACAAGTATATTTGTTGAAAATAAAAAATCACCCATCATGTCCTACTTTTCACGGAATTGCCCATATTAGCATGGAATTCAATTGAGAGGAATATTTTGAAAAATAAAATACTTCTTGTTTTGTTTGGCTCAAAAAAATTATAACTGTACAATTAAGGAAAAGTAACATGTTTTTAACATAAAAATCTCAAAACTGAGTTTTTATAACTTTTGGTTTCCTTAAATGAACCAGTACAAAATAATGATGTCCTCTGGACTAGACACTTTTTTAATCAAGTCAAAATTTAAAAAAAATATTCTTCAAAATTAAAAAAGTTATAACTTTACCCTAACAATTAAAATAAAAACGTTAGCACATAAATTTAGTACTTAACAGCATTCTGCATTAATTCATCACATGGTGTTTTAATTTTCGAAATGTCCGTTTCCATCAATAAATTTTTAAATAAAATTAAATTTTTAAATAATTTTAAAAAATAAGTTAATTTCCAACTGTTTTCTTATCGCCAATAATGGAACTCGTTAATCTGTCCGTTTATTTGGCTACTTAAAGTTGAATCGTTTAAGCCAATACGAACATTACTGTAAATGAGCAAAATGTTTCAGAATGACAAATTCCGAAGTGTCACCCAAAAAGTAAAAACATATTACCAAAAATCAATTCAAAATAAAAATTTAGTACTTACCAATAAACTGCTGCGCAAGCTCTCCAAATTCCCAGTCTTTTAATAAATCAGAAATATCCATTAATATGTAATTTCGTTTTAGCTGTTCACCTCGCGCCTAATCTGTGCTGTGTAAAACTGTAAATGGCGCCGGTAGTCTATGCCGGTTGTTCATAGGAGGGTAGGTGCATATATATTCCGGCTTGATCACACCCGCTTATAAGCCTTCATCAAGTAAGCAGACACAGAAAGAATTTTTTACTGTCACAGGGAAAGAAAGTACACCCATGGCGAAGCACCGGTTGTTGATGATTGAAAGCAGATATGTCGGTTGGCTGCTTCATCGCCATTATGATGAGTGAAATTTACTATACGTATTGGTAGTCAAAATTTCAGCTAATACCGTGGTATTTGGTAAGTATCGGTGCGCTCAACATGATCCGATCACCAAGCATATGGTAAAAGACCGATGCTTTCTGGAAATTAATTCGGTTTTTCAACCATGCTTCTCGTATAAAAACAAAGCGTATGGTAGGAAAACCATTTGTGCTGGTAAACTTACTTTTCATAGTTGTAATCTTACCAAACGTACGGGTAAAAGGGCTATAATTTTAGATACCAGAAATTCTAGTAATCCGCTACCAAAACGAATAGTAAGGTTACTAATTGAATGGTTTAAGTACCTGGTATTCTGGTTTTATTACTAGAAATACCATTACCATACAATTATGGTTTTTTTGCAAGAACTTTTTTTTCAGTGTACTAAAACTATCAAAAAAATATTACTTAGAAACACGAATTCGGACCAAACTTGTGCCTAGATTTGATTAAATAAAAAAATAATAATATTTATAAAAAAAATCATTTTAGGTCTTGTTTTTAGGGTAAATTGACAATTTCGCTGTCTATAAAAAGTATGTTTGGTTTTGGTTATGAAGGAGGGAGGGGGGTGATATTTGGAGTTAAATTTTAATTTTGCTAATTAGTCAATTACAGTTCACTTGAAATCCTTTCCTCTTGTTTTAGTTACATAATTTTTTAATTTAACAATGCAATATTATTGTGCAAATAAGTTGAGTTAGTTCATTGTCAAAAATTTATAGCTCGTAAAAATTAAGGTATAATTTATTGATTCATGTTTATTATTTTACATTTTAACTTGTTTCATTTTGATTTGAAATAGATTATATTTAAACTT
>JAFNEN010003418.1:0-23891 GCA_019343175.1 Oedothorax gibbosus
TCACATCCAATGTTTTCGTTTAGCTGGATATAAAAAAACCGAAATATTTCCCATAAAAATGTTTTTTGGGGGTTTTTTATTTTGTCCCCCAAAACCTTTTGGGTTACAATTTTAAAGGGTATCAATACCATTGTATTGTAATAATATATCCATTTTTGTTTTAAAATGAAAATCCAAAAATTTTTAAAATTTTAATTTTTACTTACAAACTCGCGTAAAATTCAAAAGCAATATCAGACCAGAAAAAGGTTTACATATAAAAGACCAAAAAATTTTTTTGGGAAAAAGAGTCAAAATTTTTTCCCTTTCATTTTTAATAAAATAAATCGGGTATAATGAAATTACTGTGTAAATTTTTTTTTTTTAAAAATCTACTTTTTTTGTCTCTGTTTAAACTCATTTTCTGTGGGGGCCCCCAATAATTGGGATTTTCTCCTGTAGTTGTTACACAAAAAAATAAATACTTTAAACTTACATCACCGGGGAAAAAAAAAATTAAAAAAAAAATATTTATAAAAGTTTTTTTTTTAACCGAATAAACACTTTATTTATTCTACAAAAAAACCCCTTTTCCGCCCTTTTTAAGTGCTAATGCTTTATTAAACCCAAAGCTCAAAAGAACACAAAGAGGAACTTTTTAAAAAGTTTCGTAATCAGGGAATTTCCATTAATTGCAAATTAAGGGGCAGGTCGGTTTGAAAAATTGTGGGCCCGAGCGGGGCCCAATGTAATAGGTCTTAGGGGCCGCAGATTTGCTGCCCAACAAAAGCTTTTTGGGGAAGCAAACAAATAATTACCGCAGACCCGGGTTTGTTTTTTTTGTATGGGCCCCATTCACAAAAAAAAAAATACAAGGCTTTTTGGCGATGAGCAAGTTAAAGGGGGTATTTTGGATGGTTTTTTTAGGGCGAAGCCCTTTAAACCTGTTGAACTTTTTGGGAAACTCTTTTTTTTAAAATAAAATTTTGGGGGTTTTAAAATGCCCAAGAAAAACGTCAGGATGGGTTTTTTAGAAACCTTCAGCCCAAGGAAAAGGAATATTCTTTTTTGATTTTAAATTTTTTTTTAAAACCAGTAGGAATTTTTTTTATAAATACTTTCTAAATAGGAAAATTAAAAAATTTTAAACAGAAAAGTGGATTATTGAAACTAATTTTAGTTTAAGGCAATAAAAAAATTCAGGGCAAAAGGGAAAATTTCCCATATGAAAACAAATTTCTTTTTTTGGGTTTTATGTAGAATTTAGAAATTTCACTAACTATTCGCGAATTGAAATATCCAAGTTAAAGTTGTTTTTGCAATATAGTTTCATTAAAAAAACAATATATTCAAAATCTTTATTGCTACAGCTAAATGACCGCTTCAAAAAAAAAAAATGTTTGTTTTTTTCCAAATGCTTTTTAAAAAAATTCCAAAAAAAAAGCCTTTAAAAAACCCAAAGATTTAATTTTTTTAAAAAATTTAAAAAAATTATTTTTTAAAAAAAAAAAAATTTAAATTTCTGAAATTATATTTTGGGGAAAAAATTTTCGGGCCCCCAACCTTCCCAAATTTTTTTTTCCCCAAACAAAAGGTTTTTTTTTTTAAAAGTAGAAACTAGCTAAAAAAAAATTTTGGGGAACCCCAAAAATTTAAAAGATAAACATTTGGCGTTAAAACGGGGAATTTTTATTGAAAAATTTAAAAAATTTTTTTTTTTTTTTTTTTATTAACTTCCCCAAAACAAAAAAGAAAAAAACCCTTTCCCTAAGGAAAAGGTTTTCGTGCCCACAAACGGAAACTTTTTTCCCGGGCCCCCTCCCCTTTTTTTTATAATTTTTTTCGTTTTTTAAAATTTTTTGAAAAAATAAAAGTTTTTTAAATTTTGTGGGGGAGAAAAAATTTTGTTTTTTTTTTTACCCAAAACTTTTTTGAAAAAAAATGAAAATTTTAAACAAAGAAAAAAGCCAAAGTTAAAAAAGGAACCCAAAATGGCTTTATTCCCCCCCAAAAAAAGGGACAAGTTTTTTTTTAAAATTTTTAAATTTTTTTTTTTTTTGGGGAAAAAAAAAATAATTTTTTTTTTTAAAACCTTTTTTTTGAAAAAAAGTTTTTTTTTTAAATTGGGGAAATTCGGGGAAAAAAAGGTTTTTTTCTTAAAAAAAACCCTTAAAATTTAAAAAAATTTTTTAAAACCCAAATGGGGTGTTTCCCTTTACTAAATTTTTTTAAAAAAGCTTTAAAAACCCCCCCTATGCCCCAATTGGCCAAAAATTTTCCCCTTTTTTTTAAAAAAAAGAGAAAAAAAATTTTTTTTCAAACCTTTTTTCCCCCCAAAGGGCCGGAAAACAAAAATTTTTTTTTTTTTAAAAATAAAAAAATTTTTTTTTTTTTTTTTTAACCCCTTTTTTTTTTTTTAAAATTTAAAAATTTTTTTTTCCCCGCAAAATTTAAAAAAGGGGCAAAGGGGGTTTATTTTTTAACCAAAAAAAATCAAAATTTTTTTTGCCCAAATTTTGGGGGCAAAAAAAATTTTTTTTAAATTTTTTTTTCCCCAAAAAATTTTTAAATTTTAATTTTTTTTTTTAAAAGGAAAAAAATTTTTAAAAAATTTAAAATTTAAAATTTAAAAAAATTTTTTTAATGGGCCTTTCCCTTTCATAAAAAAAAAAATTTTAAATTTTAAATTTTGAAGAATTTTTAACCTTTTTTTTTCCCCTTGGGCCCCAAAAGTAAAAAAAAAAATAAAAATTTTTTTTTTTTTTTTTTTTTTTTAAATTTTTTTTTCAAGTAGAAATTTCTCAGGGCCCGAGGAAAAATTTTTCCCCCCAAAAAACCCTCAAAAACCCCCTTTTTCCCATTAAAACCCTTTTTCTAGGGAAGGTTTAAACAAAAGAAAAAAGTTATTTAAATTTACAATTTAAAAAAAATTTTTTTTTGGTATCGCCCAAAAAAGATTTTTAAATTCCCCCCGCAGGGGGAAAAAATTCCCCCAAAATTTTTCGCCCCCAAAAATTAAAACGGGCCCCGAATAAAAAAAAATTTTTTTTTTTTTAGAAGTTTTTTTGGGGCTTTGGAAAAAAAAAAAGAAAATTTTAAAGAAAAAAACCCGAAAAAAATAGCATTTCCCTTTTTTTTTTTAATTTACTAAAAATTTTAGCCCTTTTTTTTAGTGGGTTTGCCCCATAAAATTTATGAAAGGTTTTTTTTTACTGCCCCCTAAAGGGGAAAAAGCGGGGGGTGTAAAACCCCAAAAAATGTTTTTTTTCAAAATTTTTTATTTTTTTAATTTTTTTTGCTTTTAAGGGGGTTTGAATTTTCTTTTTTTTGTGAATTTAATCACAAAATTTTTTTTTTTTTGGCCCCAAAAATTTTTTTTTTAAAATTTTTTTTAAAAAAAATTGGGGGGGGGGGAAAAAATTTCCTAAAAAGAAAACAGTCCCCCGGGTTTTTTTTTTTTTTCCCACAAAAAATTTTTTTAAAAAAAACCCCGAATTTGGGTTAAAGTTTTTTTTTTTTTTTAAAATTTTTCCCATACTGATTTTGGGAAAAAAAAAATTTTACATTTTTTTTCCCCCAAAACCCAAAACCCTCTCTTTAAAAAAACAAAATTTAAAAATTTCCCCTTTTATTATCTTTTTTCGTTTTTTTGAAAAATTAAAAAAAAAACCCCCGCAAAATTTTCCAATTTTTTGTTTTTTTTTAAAATTTTTTTTTTAAAGGGCGAAAAAAAAAATAGCCCCCCCGGGGGGTTTCCAGGGGGCGAAAAGATTTTTTTTTCAAACCCGACCCCCCAAAAAGGGAAATAGTAAAAAAAAATAAATTTTAAAAATTTTAAATTCAAAAAACAAAAATTTTTTTTTTTTTTTTTCCCTTTTTAAAAATGGGGAAAATTTTTAAAAAAAAAAATTAAACTCCCTTTTTTTTCCCGGTAAAAGCCCAAAAAAAAGAAATTTTTCCCCTCGGTTTTTTTTTTTTTTTTTTTTACGGTTTTTTATACACTTTTTTTTTAAAAAAAAATTTAAAAAACCTGTCATTAAAAAAAAATTAAAATTTTTTTTTTAAATTTCCCCCCAATAACTTTTTTAAAAATTTTTTTTAAAATTTTTAAAACTGAAAAAAAAAAACCCCTTTTCCCGGGACCCCCTTTCCCCACCCCATTCTTTTTAAAATTTTTTAATTTAAACCAATTTTTTTAAAAAAAATTTTTCCCAAAAAACCCCTTTTTCGTTTTCCCCCAATTTTTTAAATTTTTTTTTTTAAAAATTTTTTTACCCCATTTTTTTTTTAAAACCCAAAATTTGGAAAAAGCCAAAAAATGTTTTATTTTTTTTAACCTTTTTAAAAATTTTAAAATAAAAATTTTTTCCCCCTTTTAAAATTTCCCCTTTTTATTTTTTTTTTTTTCTAAAACTTTTAAAAAAACCCCCCTTTTTTTAAAAAAAGGGACAATTTTAACAACCCCTCCTTTTTTTTTTTTTGGGGCATTCAAAAAACCCAAAAAACACAAAAATTTTTTTTTTTAAAAATAGGGAAAAAAACCTTTTTTTTTTCCGGGGGGGGGGGGGAAAAAAATTTTGGCGTTTAAAAAAAACACCAAACCCCCTTGCCCGGGGGGGGAAAAAAAACCTTTTTCGGGGGGTTTTTTTTCTCCCCAAGTTTTCCCCCCAAATTTTCGGTTTAAAAAAAAAAGGGGCGGGGGGGCCGCAAATATTAAAAAGTTCCCCCGAAAACCCCAAAAACTTCCCCGGGGGTTTTTTTAAATTTAAAAAAATAAGGGCCTTTTTTTTTTTTTTAAAAAATTTTGGAAAAAGTGAAAAAGAAAAAACCAAAAAATTTTTTAAAAAAAAAAAAACGGTTTTTTTTTTTTAAATTTTCCCTAACCCCTTTTTTTTTTTTTTTTTTGAACAGTTTGGGGAATAAATGTTTTTTTTTTTTAAAAAGGGGGAAAAAAATAAAAGGTTTAAACCGATTTTTTCCCCCCTTTTTTTTTTTAAAAAATTTTTTCTAAATGCTTGTAAAAAAAGGGAGTTCCCTTTTATTTTTTTTTTTTGAATTTTTAATTTTTTTTCTGGGGGTTTATGTTGAAAATTAATTCCCCAAAAAAAAAACAAATTTTTTTTAAAAATTTTCAAAATTTTAAAAAAAAATTTTTTGCAAAAAAAAGCTTTTTTTTTGGAAAAATTTTTATTAAAATAGTAAAAAAATTTTTTTTTTAAAAATAAATTAAATTTGGAAATTTTTAAAAAAATATTTTTAAAATTTGACCCCCCTTTAAAAAAAAAAATTTTTTTTTTAGACCCCTTTAAAAATATTTAAAATTTTGACTTTTTAAAAAAATTTAAAATTTTTAGAAATTTTTAAAAAAAATTTTTTTAAAAATTTGACTTTTTAAAAAATTTATTTTTTCCCCAAAAATGGAAAATTTTTTTTTTTTTTTTTCGAAAAAGGGCCCCCTTTTTTTTTTTTTAAACGCGTAAAAATAAGTTTTTTAAAAAAAACAAAAAATTTTTTTTAAAGGGTTTAAAAAAAAAAAAGGTTTTTAAAAAAAAAAAAATTCCCAAAAAACCTTCCCTTTTTTTTTTTTTTTTTTTTTTTTTTTCAAACTTTTTAAGGTTCCCCCCCCCCTTTTTTTAAAAATTTTAAAAGTAAAAATTTTTTTTTTTTTTTTTTTTCCTTTTTTTTCCCCCAAAACTTTTTTTTTTTTTTTCCCCCTTTTTTTTTTTTTCAATTTGTCCCCCCCCCCCCCCCCCTTTTTAAAGGGCCCCCCCACGGAAAAAAATTTTTTTAAAATCTTTTTTTTCCCCAAAAAAAAAAACCCCTTACAATTTTCTTTTTCCCCCCCACCCCTAAAGGGGTTTTTTTTTTAAATTGGGGGGAAGGCCCCAAAACCCGTTCCCCCCCCCCTTCTTCCAGACACGGGTTTTTTTTTTTTTAATTTTTTAGAAAAGAAAACCCCCCTTTTATGTTAAAAAATTTTAAAAAAAGGGGTTAATCTCAAAAAAGGGAAAAAGGTTTTTTTTTTAAATGATTTTATAAAAGGTACAAAGGGAGAAAGGCCCTTTTTCCCCCAAAAAAAAAAAAAAATTTACTGAAAAAAGATGGCTTTTGCGAAATTTAGACCCCGTTTTCGAGTGGAACCCGGGGGAAAAAAACAAATTATTTAGAGGCCATAAGAAGTAGATTAGTGTTTTTTTTTTTGGTTTTTTTTTTTTATTTTAAAGAAAACGGAATTTAGGCACAAGGTTTCCTCGGAAAGAATTTTTGTTTTTTTTTTTTTTACATTTCCGAAAGTAGGGTTTAACGTCCCCCCCCCCCAATCCTGAAAATTAATGTTTTTTTTTTTTTTGTAATCTTTTTAATATAAAGGGCTTACTGGTCCCCCCCCCCCCCCCCCCCCCCTCCCAAATGGTCGGGAACTTGGAGGTGGAAAAATTACCTCCTAAGGTTTTTTTTTACTTCTTTTAAAACTCTTTAATATAAAGTTTTTTTTTTTTTTTAGCACTGGACTTCTTTTCTTAACCAATAACTAAAATTAATTTTGGGTTGTTTTTTTTTTTGGTCCCCCCGAAAAAATTTAAAGGTAAACCTCAATAGTTGAAAAATGTGGGAAAAAGAAGCAAAACCCCTTTTATAATTTGGTTTGTAAATTTTTTTTTTTTTCATTGATTAATTTTTTAATGAAAGTAAAAAAAAAATAATGAACCAAAACTGAAAAAGTGTTTGGCAAGCCTCCCACTGGAGGGGGTAAAAAACCCTTTTATAAAAAAAATAATTACAGGAACGAAAAAAATTGAAAAAATTTTAAAATAATAAATTTTTTGTTCCAACTTTAAAAAAAGTGTGGCACTGGGTTTTTTTTTTTTCCCCCTTGAAGGGTGTTTTTTTTTTTTTAAAACGAAATTTTTTTACGTATGGTCCCCCCCCATGCGTCCAAAAATAAAATAAAATTTTTTTCAAATTTATATAACACTTTAATTTTATTTAATATTTTAATTTTAAAAATTAAAAAAAAAATGAAAAAAATGCATTTTTAATGTAAATAAAAAAGGAGCCCTAAAAAAACTATATATTTGTTTTTTTTTTTTTTTTTTTTGCAAATTTTTATAACCTGTTGCCTTTTTTTTTTTTAGTAATTTGTTAACAAAATTATCTTTTTTTTTTTGTTTTCCTACTAAATTTTTTTTTTGAAGACGAATTAAAAAATAATTAAAGGTTTTTTTTTTTTAATTAATGAAAATTTTTTAAGAGGGTTTTTTTTTTTTTTAAACCCACCCCGAGAGTAAATGTAAGGAATAAAAGGAAATTCCTATGTTTTTTCTTTTTCCTTAAATTTGAAAAAAATAACTATTGTATTTTGGAAAACATAAAAGCGTGTTTTAAAACCTTTTTAATTCCAAACTTCCGTTTTTTTTTTCTGCATTTTTCCCATCGATTTAATTTAATACTCCCCAACTCGTGGTAGCTTTTAGTGTGTCCCCCCCGTTTAAATTAAAAAGAAAAAATCTTTTCCATCAAACGAAATTTGGTTTTTTTTTTTTTTTGTTGTACCAACCAAAACTAAAAAATGAAAAACATTTGTCTTTGAAATTTAAAAAATTTGGTTTGAATTAACGATGAAAAAACACCGAAAAAAAAGACAAATTTACTAAAAATGCAGTTTTTTTCAATAAAAACCTGTCAAAAAAAAAAAGAACGGGTTTTTTTTATTTTGTTTTTTTTTTCTTGGGCTTTTTTTTGGGTTTATTATCCCTGAAAAACACCACGAAAACCACATCCGAACCAATTTTTTTTTAACGGATTATTTTTTAATAAAGCCGGAAAGAAAGAAATTTTTTTTTCCCAACTTCATTTTTTTTTTTTTCAAAGTATTTTAAAAAGTTAAAGGAAAAGTTTTTTTTAACTTATAAGGTTTATTTGCTCCCCCTACCTCTGACAAAAAACCGTAGAATTTTAATATTTTCGGGCAAAAATTGCATTTTTGACCTTATACATTAAAAGGGTTTTTTTTTTCGGCAAAAGAACGCCCCTTAAAACCTCCCACGGGTAAATGCTGCGAATCCTTAGCGTTTTTTTTTTTTAAATAAAAAAAAATATAATAATCTCATTTTTTTTACTTTTTTGACAAGAACAAACCCATTTTTGCTTTTGTGTGGTTGGGTCTGGGCCGGCCGTTTTTTGTTTTTTTTTTTCCCCTCCAAAAGGGCCCACAGGTTTTTTTTTTTTTTTTTATAAAAAGGTTTGTTCACAAACCAGAAAAAGTAAGAGGGGATTTAACTTGTAAAGCTTACACTCGATTTGTAAGTTTTTTCCAAACTAACACTTTTTTATAAAAACAAAAATTGAGTTTTTTGTCCCACTTGCCGTAAAATTGTAGTGGTTTTAAAAGTGTAATTCAAAGGTAAGGTTTCCTTTATTCCCACACAACAATTGCAATTTGGTTAAACATTTTTGTTTTCTACATACGAACTTTTTTTTTGATAAAAAGGTAAATTAAAATGGGAAGCAAAAAAATAAAAATAAAAAGCCCGTTTTATATTTTTTTTTAATTCTTTAAAGGAGCTTTGCGGTTTTGGGAAGAAAATTTTTTTTTTTTGAGAGCGTGGGGCACAGGTAATTTTTTGTAAGAATTAACCATACTAAATTGGTGGGGGTGTTTTTTTTTTTTTTTTTTTTTTTTTTTTTTTTTTTTTAAACTAGGCCGTTTTTTTTTAACTTGAACATAAAAATGGTTATTTTTTTTAAAAAAATTTTTTTAAGTGGGGTTTTTGGTTTAGGTTTTTAAAAATATCAGGTATCAGCCAAATACAAATTTTTACGAAAATTTTTAATTCTTTTTTTTAGTTTGGGACCTAAATTACTAAATATAAAATGAAAAACTCCTTAATATAGATTATTATTTGATAATTTTAAATTATTTTTTTTTTCTCGATGTTGGTTGTTTTTTTAAATATTTTTTTTTACTTTTCGATGCAAGATTTTTGGTTTTTCCCATGTAATTTTTTTAGTGAGGGGCTCTTTTTAAAAAAAAAAAAAAGAAAAAAAAAAGCCGTTTATCCTTACACTTTAATTATATGTTACAGAAATTGGGGCAAAAAATATTTTTTGTCCCCCCCCAAAACCAAAAAACTGGATGTTTTTTTTTTTTTTTTATTTTTTATAAATTTTAAAATTTTTATTTTTTCCTATAATTTTTTCGCACTTTTCACTTTTTTTTTCCCGAATTTCACACTTTTAAATTAAATTTTATAACGGTTCAAATCAAAAAAGTGGATAAGTTTTTTGGATTATAAAAAATATACATACTTTTTCCCGATAACCCTATTATTATATAGTGAATTTAACTAGAGCCTTACACCGTGTGGGGGGTTTTTGTTTTTGTAAACGGGGTTTTTTTTTTTTTTTTTTTTTTTCCACACGGTACATTTTTTTTTAGAGTGGTTTTTTTTTTTTTTTTAAGTAAAACACGAAGTTTTTTTTTTTTTGAACACATGTAGCTTAGTAAACCGTAGAGAGTGAAAGTATAATCCCCCACCCCTTTCCCTCTTTTTGCCTACCCGGATAATTAATATTACGAATTTTCGAAACCATACCATTTGCCTTGCAATGGTTTTTTTGTTTTAATCGAAAATATAAACAATTGTGTTTTTTTTTTTAATGGCCAAATTCCTATTACTGTTTTTTGTTTGTTTTTTATAACATAGTGGGGGCCCAAAAAAGTAAAGGTTTTTACGAGTGTTTAGTTTTTAAGGTTAATAACAGATTTTTTTTTTAGAACAGGCCAACCAATTTTTTTATTTTTTTTTTAATAATGAAATTTTATATATTTATTGTTTTAATTAACCCGGCCTTTTAATTTTTTTTTTAGCCCCAACCAAATTAAAATAGACTTGCAACACGACCCATGTTCCCCCCCAAAATAAGCCTATTTTTCCTAAATAACCAAAGGTTTTTCCCTTTTTTTGTGACAAACCGAACCATTTGAGCCGGCCGTAAAAATTTTAAACTTTGTAAACCTTTTTTTATTTTTTGGGGTTTCCCCCAACCCCTGGTTAAAACACTAACTTTTTGAAAATTAAAATTAATTCGTTTAAAAATAACATTTAAAATATCATAAATCAAAATACATTTTTTTAAAAAAAATCACACACGGATGCCCCGCTTTAATTTAAAAACAATTAATATTTTGCACGGGTGTTTAGGGTTTTTTTTTTGAATCGAGCTTTTCAAAATTTCGATACACCACCCAATAAATCATTAATTGGGCAGTTTGGGCAAAACTCCCTTGAAAAAACTCCCTTACCCTAGAATCCCCTCCCCCATAAAACACGCGCCCCCCTACCCTTTAAAAGTTTTTTTAGAAGACCTTAAAAACCGCTAATAAAGTGACGGGTCCCCCCCCATTCACCGTAAAAAGGCGAAAATACAAGAAACGTTTACAACTGAAAAAAAACCAAGTTCCTTTGGGCTAATTCTGAAAAAAAAAATGGAAAAAATATAATAAAAAAAAAAAAAAAAATACCGGCTTTTGAAGAACTCACCGGGACCACACACAGATTTGACAATTGTTTTTTTTCAAACTTTTTTTCACGAGGAGCAAAAGGAGGAATAGCCATAGCAAGGGAAGCGGAAAACCCTTTATATCCTGTCCCTCGAGGAGTGCCGGCCCTTGGTGGAGTGGAAAGAACCATTCGAAAACAATTGCTTAGATTATAGCCGAAACACTTTTTTTTTTGAGTAAAAACCGCAAATCAGGGGGGGGGAAAAAAAAAAAAAAAAATGCCATAGAATTTTTTACGAAAGAAAATGGAACCACCCAAACTAAGGGTTTTTTGGAATGCTTTGGAGTAATTAAATTTTTGGTTTTTTTTTTTTTTTTTTCTGGGGATTTTAATGTCCCGAAAAAAAAAAAAAAAAAAAGGTTCCATAAAGATCGAATTTTTTTGGGTGACCTGATTTATTGCCGAATTTTTTGAAACGCCCAAAATAAACGAGCACGTTGGTTTTTTTTTGAAAACGTGTCCCCTGGTAAACGAAAGCACCGGGGACAACCTGAAGCGGTTGCCATGTTTTATAATTTAACATTGCCCCCTGTTGGAGGGGCAGGACAATGTAGGCGACGACCAAAGGTTTTTTTTTTTTGTAAAAGTTGCACCCATCCGCTTTTTTTTTGACCGGAAAAAACTTTTTTTTGGGGTGGGTTTTTTTTTCGTAATACAAAACCGTTTATATGATGGCGAAATAAAAACAGGAAACCCATGTTCCCCCCCCCCCCAAACAATTGCCTAGCTTACCTCCAAAACAACCCACTAATATTTTTTTTTTCTGAGGATCAATGGCCAAATATCACAGCAAAACCCATTGTTTGACACGAAGCAAAAAATTTTTTTCCATCACCCTCATTCTTAGCACACTTGGTTTTTACCATAAAAAACTTAACAATAAACTATCCCCCACCAAAAAACAATTAAGCCACTTCTTCAAAGCGAAAATCCTTTTTTTTTTTAAAAAGAACAAAAAAACTTGAATCCCGACCAAAGGTTTTTGAATTATAGGTTTTTCACGAAAATCCAGTAGCATCCCCAGCAGGTTTTTATTTTTTTTTTTCCAAAGCCTATTTCCCCCAAGGAAAAGAATTTTTTAGGCCTTTGGATGTGGAAAGACCTCATATCAAATTTTTTTTAGCTATTTCCCTTAAAAAAAAGGCCCCCGCTGAATAATAGAGATCAGTTCCCCCCCCCATGAAATTTTTAAATTTTTCAATTTCATATTTTTTTTGTTTTTTTTTTTTGTTCCTCATTGTAACTTTGGTCCCTAACTCGTAATCAGTTTTTTTTTTTTTTATCTTAGCCTGCATTCCCCCCCCCCCCCCCCCCCTTTTGTTGGTAGACTCCCCCACCTGACCCCCCCCGTAAAATACACAAAGTGCAATAAAAACAAAGGTGTTTTTTTTTTTTTTTTTTTTGAAAAACACATTTTTTGGAAGGCCATTGAAATAAATAAAAATCAAATTTTTCTGAATTTTGGAAGACCCAATGGGATGTTTTTTTTTTGGGCAAGAAAAATAAAATTTTTTTTTACTTGCCCTTTGTCACCCAGACGTGGGGGGAAAATCAATTTAAGTTAATCCGGGTTTTTTTTTTCTTAAACCAAGGAAGTTTTTTTATTATCCTGTTTTTTTGAAAAGTTTTTTTAAAAGAATGTAATGTTAGTTTTTTTTTGATATTAAGTTTTTAAATTCAGTTTTTACTTTTTAGAAAATAAACATTTTTTACATGCCCCATAATTCCTTTTTTTGCAATTTACAGTTTAACATTAACAACATAAAAATGTTTGTTTGGAATTGTGGGGTCGTAAAACTTTGTTACTTTTGAAAAAAACCCGCGCGCAATTTTAAAAGTTACAACGAAAAACCAAAAAAGCCCGTTTTTTTTTTTGTTCTTTTTTTTTTTTTTCAAAACGTTTTTTTTTGTGCGACGAAAAAAGAATTTTTGAGTGATACAATGTCCATACGTCCCACATTTTTTTTTTCCCGGCCCGTAAAAGGGGCACTACTTTTAAATCCCACTCTCACACGTTACCGGCGGCGCGACAGAAATTTGTATCCCCAGAGTCCCCCCCCCCCCATAGTAAAAAACTATCATTCAATTAGTTTTACGAAATAAAAAAATTTCCTTCAACCAATATGTAAAAATGTGCAAAAAAAGAATCAAAAAAGTAATTAAACCATTAGAAAATAAGGAAAAACGCAAAAATGCAATTTTTGGAACCATCGAGAAACTTTTTTGAATTTGGCCACGTTAAAAACTACCTTAAGTGAAGGGGTTAAATTGGTGGGGTAGAATTAGCAAATATTTTTTTTTTTTTTTTTTTTTTTTTTTTTTTTTTTTTTTTTTTTTCATAATATTTTTTTTTAGAAAAACAATGTAATATTAAATTTACAAACCACAAAATTTATATTTAAAAAAGCATGTTTTTTTTCTTTTTTTTTCATTTCATGTAGCATATTTTTTTTTTCTTTAACTTAATTGGTAAATTAAATTGGCATGGATTTTTTTTTTTAACATATTTTTCCTATCAATTGAATTATTTAACAGCCTTACACTGTAAAAATTAAGGGAAAACCGATTTACAACCGTAAAACCTCGTTTTGGAACTTAAGGTAATAAACGTCAAAACCCTTTTTTTTTTTACAGTATACACGTAATTTTTTTTGTTTTAAAAAAAATTTATTTTCCGAATATCCTTAAAGTAAAAATTATATCGAAATTTTTCCCCCCCTTTTTTAAACTCCCTAACTCCCAATTTATTTTTTTCCCTGCTAAACCCCTCCCACAAACGAAGTTTCCAATAATAATTTTTTTATCAATTATTCAAAAATTCGACCCCTCCTTTTGTGCAAGACCCCAAAGGGAGAAAATTAAAAAACCACGGGGTTTAATTCCGCCCGAAAGGTTCCCATCCGAAAAAATTAAAGTAATAAATATTTGATTAAAAGGGGGTACAAGTTTTTAATCTATAATCAAATTGTCATGGAATTTAAACCCCCCCTTTGTTAGGGAAATATTACATTGCTTAAATTACCGAGCGGAACCTTACCAAAACAGGACCCGTTTACTCCCGCAGTTTTTTAAAAAATGCAATACACAATTTTTTATTGGGAGAAATATTAAAAGAAAAATAATTTGCATCATGCCCCCAATAGGATTTATATTTGTTTTTAAAAGTACATTTTTTTTGTGGGGCGTACCCTCATAATGTCCGAAAGAAAATGGCCAAATTTTTCCTCAGTGAAATAGTGGGTTTAATTTGGTTTTTTTTTTTAAACAAGGTTATCCTTTATAATTCCCCCATGGATTTCTATTTTTGGCCTTTTTCAGCGATGAAAATGGCGTTGGGGGGGGGAAAAAAGCTTGAATTGGTTTTTGGAATAACAAATACAAAAAAATATATTTTTTTTTGGTAAATGTCCCCTTACTTGAATTTTTTTTTTAATGAAATAAGCGGGTTGTGGAAATTTTCCCTTTTTATATGAAATTGTTAATGCACATTTCCCCGTTTTAAAAACAATATACGCCCAAACAATATCGCCCCGCCGCCAGAAAAAAGTGGGACCCCCTATTCGACAAAAATATTAACTTTTTTCCCCCCCTAGTTTTTTTTTTTTTTTTTTTTTAAATGCTAAACCAAATACTCCCAAAATTTTTTTTTTAATAGATAGCGGTGTAAAGAAAAATATTTTTAAAATTAAAAAAAAGAATCAAACATCTGAAGAAATTGTAAACATGTGGGGGGTCAAAATTTACTTTTTTTAAGTTAACGTGGGTTGTGGGGTCGTTAAAGAACGTAAATTTTGGCACACACAGTATAAGAAGACCGGTAAAACCCGTACCAAAAGAAAAAGGGGAACGAATTTTTCTGAAAAAAGTAAATGGGCCCCTTTTTTTTCCTAAAATGATACGTGAATTATTCCATACTTTAAAAACCAAACAATTCCCCCATTTGTAAAACGCCCCCCAATTTTTGCCCCGTAAAAACCAACACAAAGTTATTTTTTTTTTTAAAAGCATCTCGAAACGAGAACCCATTTTTTTTTTTTTTCCTTTTTAATCCTTTTTTTAAGCAGCAGGAGCCAAGTACCAGTAGGGGACCAACACACACGTTGGCGCCCCTGGCTGACAGAAAACAAAACCACAAGGCCACGAAAATCACCCCTGTGGGGGGGTTTTTTTTTTTTTCCACAGCCAAGTGTTTCCAATGGGCGCCCGGTAGGCCCTTTTTGGGGTGAAGTGACTTTTGTTTTTGGGTTTGTAGCATTTCCAAAAAACCCCCTTTGTTTTTGGAGTGAAATTTCTTCGCTTAATGTTTGGACCCCTCCTTATTTGAACCCCACGGTTGGTTTTTGTTTTATGGAATGGATTTTTTTTAAAAAATGGGGATTAAGTTAGCCCTTTTTTGATATTTAGCGAGGGTTGTTATTGCGACAGGCAGGTTCCCGTTTTGGTGCGCAATTTTTTTAGAAACCCACCAGTTGGAAAAAGGTTTGAAAACCGAACCCAACACCTGAATAGGCGAAAAAACCCCAACGCAAAAAACCATTTATAAGGCCGGAAATATCCGGACGCCAAAATGCCCGAACCCGAAACCTGGTAACTTCAAAACCCTTTTCGCAAAATGCAAGGCGAAACGTTTCTTGGGGTCCCCCCCCCAGTCGAACCAAGAATTAAAAAAAATGGGGAAAAAAATTCACAAAAGGGGTTTTAACTAAAATTTGTAAATTTTATGATTTGGTAAGTGAGTTTTTTTGGGTAAATTTGGTTTTGGGGAAAATCGACCGCGTTTTTTTTTTTTTACATCCTATTTTCTTTTTTAGTGGGTTTTTTTTTTAACCCTGTAAGAAATAAAAAAAAAAATATTCCCCCATAACTTCCCAAAAAACACCTTTTTTTCTAAGTGACGGAACGAAAAAAAACGGAATTGACCGTTTTGTTATTTTTTTAACAAATGTTTTTTTTTTAATTGGGGTGGGTTTTGGGTTGAAATCCCCTTAAATATTTAGCAAAAAAAAAATTTTTGAAAATTGTTTTTTGTGGTTTCCATTTAAGATTCATTATTATTTTATTTTTTTTTCCCTAAAAACAATGGCAAAAAAGAAGAGAATGACCACTAAATCCTGAAACTGGAGGGGGGAGGGAGAGGGAGGGGTTTCTTTTTCTAAAGTTTTTCCTAATTGTTTTTTTAAAATGTAAATTTTTTGGTAATTTCCCCCCTTTTACACACACCCTGCCCCACTGTTAGCAATAGCTCCAAAAGAAATAGCAAATTAAAAACAAATAAAAAAGTAAAAATTTTTTGAATCATAATTGAAGAGACCCCAACTCATTTAAAAGTGGAAGTTATGTTTTTTTTTAATGTCCGGAAAATAGTTTTGGAGAATTGGAAAAATACGTTTTTTTTTTTTTTTCAAGTTGCGACCAACAATTTTTTGTAATACCAAAGCCAAAAACAATTTTTTTCCAAAAATTTTTTTTTTCCCAACTTTTTTTTTTTGGGGACCCCCCCTCTATTTTTTCTTCGTAAACTTTGTTTTTTTACTTGTTTTTTTTTCCCGTAATTTTAAGTCCCCCCCAAAAAATTTTTTTTGTTTTATTTGACCCCTTTTCCGTTTTTTTGTAAAACACTTCAGATATATAATCCAGTTATTTAAAAAGTTTTGTTTTCCATTTACGCTTGTTTTTCTTTAATGGGCTGATTTTTTTTTTTTTTCAAGGATGAAATGGCAAAAAAACCAGAAAATACGCTGGATGGGGAAATTAATTTTTTTTTTTCCTTAAGCCCTTCCGTTGTGGGTTATTTTCCACATGTCCCAAGGGTGGGGGAACATTTGGCAAACCAATCGTAAGAAAAAGCAGAAATTTGGGTGGAAGAATGGAATGGAGAAATATACCAAACCTGAAATAAAGGAATTCATAGAATTTGTGTGAATTTTAAACACTGGAATGGGGTTTCCATTTTTTCCATGCAAAGATTTTGAGAATCTTTAAAAATGCAGCCAAAATTTTTTTTTTCAAATGAAATTTTTTCCAAAATGTTTTTTTCAAATTAACTGGTTTACGTTGTGAAAAAAAAATTCCAATAATTTTTTTTTGTCAGGCCATATCTTTTTTTTTATTTTTTATCATTTTTTTTCACCATGTTAATTAGCCCTTTTTTTTGTTAAATGCAATAACCAAAAACGTCAAGAATTTAATGTTTTTCCCTTTTGGGTAATTTCCCCCCTCCTACTACATACAACTGTTCAAAGGTGTTTTTTTCTTAAAAATGTTTTCTATATACAACCCATGAAATTTGCCATAGTCCGGCACATGCTTGCCTTTCTTGAGACCCCGAGCGAACGCCATGTATTATAACTCAGTTTATTGGGACATCTTCCAACTTTGCCTTTTACTGAAAGGCAAATTTTTTTGTACCCCCCTTTTTGGTAATTGTTGTGTAAATAGCTGCACAAATTTCATAGTTTTTTTTTTACAAACGTTTTTGTCCCTTTTTCTCAAAGTGTTTTTTTCTTTCTGATATCAATAACTCAACTGTTGAAATAATTCCAAACAGAAAAAAATGTTTTTACTACCTTGTAACCTAGCCAAAACTTGGGTAAGCAAAGAAACCTTTGATTTAATGAAAAATTTTGGGTTATATAACCTTTTTTTGACCCCAATTTTTAAGATTTGCCCAAACTATTCCTTTGGAAGAAAGCCGGGCGATTTTACAAGCAACTCTTTTTTTATATTGGTTTGTTTTTTTTTTTTTTGATTTGAAGCAAAAAAAATGTCCAGTTTGGTTTTAAGTACGTAAATTAAAATCAAAATATTTGGAATTTATTTATTTGGAGTGGTTTTTTTTTTTAAAAAAACCAACAAATTGTTTTTAAAGAAAGACACGGTTTTTTTTTTTTTTTTTTTTTTAACTTTTTTTTTATTTTATTGAAAAGGAAAATTTGTCCCCCCCCTTAACATTTTGCCCAAAGGGGAGTTGGATTTAATCACACAAATGGCAATCAGGGGGTTAAATATCCCAACATTTTTTTTTTTTTTTTCCTTCCAATGAATGTTTAAATAAAAATAAAGTTGGATCTTTTAATAGTTTTTTGGTTTTCAATTTGTTTGACAGAATTTAAATCCGAACCCTGAAAAACAACTACTTAACAACATCTTAACTTTTTAATCCCCAAAAGGGCAAATTGTTTTTTGAGAATATTTTTAAAGTGCTTTGATGCGAATTTTTTTTTTTTTTTAGATGCAAAAAAAACCCTAATCCAAAAAAAACCACATAGCTGTTTTTTTTAAACATGGTATTATTATTTTTTTTGTGGGTGTCATTCCAATTTTTTTTTCCCCACCAAAAATTTTTTTTTCTAAACAAACATTTGAAAGAAAAAAAAACGAAAAAAAAAGTGGTTTTTTTTTTTGAAAAGTTTTCGTAATTTTGTTTTTTGTTTTTTTTTTTTTTTTGTGTGGTGCATTAACTTTTAAAAAAACTGAAAATCCAGTTTTTTTTTTCTGTAAATTTTTTTTTTTTTTGCCAATTATTATTACTCAAAAGCCAGTGTCCCCATATGTATTAAAATTACTTCCCCCCGAAAACCAAATCGTTTCCCAACCGAAGGAAACATATTACTTTTTTCCACAGAATGTTTTCCCCGTTTTATCCCAATTCCCCTTTTTTTTTTAAAAAAGTTGAGTGGGGGGCCTGTCAAATCGACAACATATTTGGTTTTTGTTTTTTCCGAGGCCAAAGAAAAAAAACTTTTTTAACCCTTGTTGTAACCTCCCAATGAACAATTTCCCCCCAATTTTTTTTTGGAATCACATCACCCTGTTTGATTTTTTTTTTTTTTTTCCCTGTCCAACCAAGTTTTAACTCGAAAACTTTTTATTTCAGAAAATAAATTTTTTTTTTTAAAATTCCTCCCACCATTACATTTTTTTTTTTTTCTATTAAAGAATAATGGTTTTTTTTTCTTTTTTTTTTTTGTAAAAACAAATGGGTTTTTAAGCTGGAAGAATCAATGTAATTTTTAAATAATTTAACATTTTAATGTTTTTTTTGTTTTTTTTTTGTTTGTAGTTAAAGGAACAAAAATATGAAAAATTAATTGGTAAAAAATAAAGTTGAACAATCAGAAAACATTTTTTTTAATTAAATAAATGGCCGGCTTAAAAATTCAGGAAAGTTCTGCTTTTGAAATTTTTTTTTGTTTTTTTTTTTTAAAAATGTTTTTTTAAGAAATTTAATTTTTAAACTAACTTTTTTTAATAAAATTTAATTTGGTTTTCAAAAAATTATTTTTTTTTTATAATTTTTTTTTTATTAAAAAAGTTTATGAATTTTCAAAAATGTTTTTGTTTCCCCTAAAATTTTTTTTTATTTATAAAAATATTAAAATTAATTTTTTTTTTTTCCCCTGCCTTTTTCAAAACATTGTCCAAAATTTTTGGATTGCAATTAAACGAGGTTTTTCAATTTCACAACTTTTTTTTAAAAGATTTGTTTGGGAGGGGGGGGGGGGGGGGGGGAAAAAAAATTAAAAAAGTTTTTGGGATTGAAAAAGGTTTTTTTTTTTAAAATTAAGTTTTTTTAACAACCCCGAAGCATAAAAACACAACTTAATCCCCGTTTAAGCTCATTTGGGAAAAAAAATTTAATAATTTAGCGGAAGCAGATTTTAATTGCAAATTTTCCAAAAAACCGCCAAAAAAAAATTGAAACCAACAACCTTAACGCGGAAAGAAAACCAAAAAAAAATGATTTTTGTGGAAAAAATGTTTTAGGTGGAGGAACTCCCTGTCCCCCCCCCCCCCCCCCCCCTGGAAACGCAATTGTGGGTGCCAAATCTATTGGAAAAGTTTCCAAATCAAACATGGAAATTTCCAAACTTTTATAATTTTTTTTTAAGTTTTCTATTACACCTGTTATTTTTAGAAAAGTTTTTTTCAAGCAATAGGTTGGGGGTTGTTGTTTGACATGTTAAAATCAAATAAGAAAAACCAGATTTTCCAATTTAAAAACATTGTGTGCCAAACCATATTTTCCAAGACGCCCGTGTTTTTTTTTTCATTTTTCTGGAATGGGGTAAATTACAATACCTTAAACCGTTGTAAAAGTTGGGGAATTTTGTTTTAGACTATGGTTTCCAGAAGATGGAAAAATTAAATAATTTGTGATCTAAGGATAGTTTTTAATTTAAAAAAAAACCAAAGTTTGAAGAATTGTAAAATAAACTTTTTTAAATTTTTACAAGATACAACAGTGTTTTTTTTTTTTTTGGCAACATTTTTTAAAATTTGGTTTTTTTGGCCTTTTAAGGATTTAAGTTTTTTTGATAAAAATTCCACCTTTATTTTTTTTTTTTTTGAGTAGTTTTTTTTTTTTGAATTTAAACAAAATGAACTTACAATTTTTTTTTTTAAAAATTTTCCCTATTTCTTCTTTCTATTTTTTTTTGTTTTTTCTGATTTAAAAAGTAAACCTGGGGTTTTTTTGTTTAAATTGAAAAATAAATGGTATTTGAAATTGGGAAAATGGTTAACGAAACAAAAAAATTCACCCATCAACCATTTTTTTTTTTTTAATATTTTAAAACAATAAAAAGCATTAAAAAAAAAGTTTTTTTTAGACTTTTTCCAGTACCGCCAAATAAGTTTTTTATGTTCCCCTTGTTTTTTTTCAAGCCCCTTACTACGTCCAGGGCAATTTTTTTTTTTTTTTTATATAAACCCCAGCCAAAGGAAAAATATAAAAAACTTGCAAATTCCTTGACCCTCATAGCAAAATAGGGCAATAAAAGGTATTTGCAAAAATAAAGTTTTTTTACAAAAAAGAAAAAAAAGATTAATTGTTTTGTTTACATAAGAAAAACTGCCCCTTAATAGGGTAAGGCAAAAGGGTGTTCCGCCCCTTGGGTAAAAACATAAACCCATCATAAAATTCAAAATAAAAAAAATGGAAAGTTCCCCCCCAGAAAGTTTGTTTTAGGAGACGATCCATGCCCCCCCTTTTAAAGCCCCCTTCCCTTCATAATGGGGGAAACACCCAATGAAAGCCCTTGTTGTCCCCCTTTTTTTTTTTCTTTTTAAGTATAAAAAAAATAGTTTAAACCCTAATCTACCAAGTTTTTGAAGCATTATTTTTAAGTTTTTGGGGGGTTGGTTTTTTAATTGCTTTTTTCTTTGCTAACGAAAAAAAAAGAAGGTCCCCCCCTTTTTTTTAATGTTTTGGCTTTAGTAAGCCAAAACCCCCTTGGTGTTTTTTTTTTAAAGGGTGGTAGGCGTTGTGCCAAAATTTTTTTTTTTAAATAACAGTTTGTGTTGTGTTTTGGCCATGTTTGCCCCTGTTTTTGGATAAAACCGTGCGTTTAATTAAAAAAAAAAAACCCCGTGGGCCCCCCAGACTACAAGAAATTTTTATTTTTTTTGAAATACCAAAAAACAAATGGGAAAATGTTTTTTGATTTTTTTAAGTTTAATTCAAGTTTTTAAAAAAATAATAATTTTTTTTTATAGAAACCTTTGTTTTTTTTTTTTTTTTTTAATTTTTTTGTTTGAGTTTTTAATATTAGTTTTTTTTTTCAAAAACACCCTAAACTTTTGTTTAATTACAATTTGTGTAAACTAAAATCTAAGTTGAAAATTTCACCCGCCACCTATAAATTTTTTTTTTTGTTATCTTTTTTTTGTAGTGGAGAAAAAAGAAAAAAAAAAAACAAATAAGTAATATCTAACTTTTCACCCATTTAATTAAAAAATATTTTTGTTTTCCCCAAAAAATTTTTTTTTTTCTTTTGAATTAATTGGGAAGACAAATGCAAAAGGGTAATTAAATAAAATTATTTTAACAGCAAAGTCCCCCCCCTTTGAAAGGTTTTTTAAAAAAAAAAAAACCTGCAAAAAGAATTTTTGCCAAAAAAAAACAACTTTAGGAATCCCTTAAGAAAAGGTGCAAGTTTTTTTTTTTTTTTAAGCCCCCCAAACAGACCCCATTCCCTCCCCTTTGCACGACATAATACCTTTTTCAAGTACTTTTTTAAAAATGATTAAACTTCTGAACTAATGGGTCCCCCAAGAAAAATTGCGGTTTCTGAAAAAAGTTTTTTTTGCAAGGTTTAATAACACTTTTTAAAATAACTATGTTTTTTCATACAAACAGAAAATCGGTGCCGAAAAGACGCTATGGGGGCGTTTTTTTCTTGAAACAAAGGCCCCCCAATTAAAATTTTTTTTTCCTAAAGTTTTTTGAAAAACACCCCGGGGCCCCTCAACATTAGAAAATCAAAACTTCCAATCAAACCTTGTATTAAGATGTTTTTTGATAAGTTTTTTGTTTCAACTTAATTTTTTTGTGATATAACATAGAATTAAGCCTATGAAAAACTCGTGGGAAGTTTAATTTGTTAAATTTTTATGCCTAGAATTTAAAACTTGAACCTTGGGGTTTTTGGGGAAAAAAAAATTGTAAGCCCCAATCTCTTTTGTAAAACTTTCATCGGGAACAATTAAGGCCCTGTACTTTTTTTTTTTTTGTGCATTTAAAGAACTAAATTAAAATTGTATTTTTTTTTAATGTCCACCATAGATATGGGGAAAAGTAGTTTTTTTTTTTTTTTTTGTAACCTTTTTTTCTTAAAATAACAAAAGTAAAAGTGCCCCTCACAACATTTTTTTTTTTTGGAGTTTTTCTTTTGAATTTGCATACTTTTTATGGTTATAAAAAATGTTTTTTTGAAAGCCCCTTAAAAGGTTTTTTATAACCTCCCATAAATAAAAAAAACCTTTTTTTTTTTATCGATTTTTTTAATCCATATTAAATATTTGTCCCCAGGAATGTTTTTTTTTTTTTTTTTTTAAGAAGTGAAAATTTTGAATTTTGAAATCCTTTATATTAAATTTCAGTTAAATCTTTCTTTTTTTGTTTTTGTTAAAAAATTCATATTTTTTTTTTTAATATAACTATTTTTTAATAAAACCCTAATGGTTTTTTTTTGGGGGGTCCCCTAAAAAAAAGGTTTTTTTGTGTTAGAAACTTCCTTAATAAAGCAAAAACCCCTTTTTAAAAATATAGGATTTTTAAATTTCAATAAAAAATTTTTAAAAAAAAAAAAAACCCATGTAAAACCCACATAAAAAAAACAAAAACCCAAAAAAAACAGCCAAAAAATTTGAAAATTTTAAAAAAAATTTTTTTTTTTTTTTTTAAAATTAAAAAAATTTGTTTTTTTTTTTTTTTTTTAAAAAAAAAAAATGTTTAAAAAAAATTTTTTTTTAAAAAACAAAAAAAAAAAAGGGGTTTTAAAAAAAATTTTTTTTTTTTTTTTTTTTTTTAAAAAAAAAAAAAAAAAATTTTTGTTTTTTTTTTCTGGGGTTTTGGTTTTTTTTTTAAAAATTTTTTTAAATTTTAAAAAAAAAAAATAAATTTTTAAAAAAAACCTTTTTTCCCCAAAATGTTTTTTTTGGGGTTAAAAAAATTTTTTTTTTTAAAAAAAAAAAAAATAAAAAACCCAAAAAAATTTTTTTTTTTTTTTTGGGGGGAAAATTTTTTTGATGTAAGTAAAATTTTTTTTTTTAGGGAAACGCCCCCCCCGTAATAGTTCTTGTCCTTTTTTTTTTTAAAATTTTTCCTTTTAACTTAAACTTTAAAAAAATTTTTTTAAAAAGGGTTTTTAAAAAAAAACCCCCAAATTTTTTTCCCCTTGGATGTAAAAAAATAAAAAAAAAAAATTTTATCGATTTCAATTTTAATTTTTTGGTTTTTTTTTAACCCCCTAATTTTTTTTTTTAAAAATTTTTTTTAATTTTTTTAAAAAAAAATAGTAAAAAAGAAAAAAAACGATAAAATTCCCGGAAAATAAGCTTCCCTTTTTCCCCCCAAAAAATTTAAAAAATTTTTGGGGGAAAAAAAAGTTTTTTCAAAATTTTTCCCAAAAACCCTTTTTTAAATTTTAAAATTTTTGGTTTTTTTTAAAAAAATTTTGAAATTTTTTTTTTTTTTTTAAAAAAAAAACCCAAATTTTCATTTTTAAAAAAATGCCGAAAAAAAAAAAACGAAAAAACCCTTTTTTTTTTTTTTTAAAAAAAAATTTTTAAAAAAAAAAAAATTTTTTTTTAATTGGGGGAAATTTTTTAACCCCCCTTTTTCCCCGGGGAAAAATTAAAAAAAGGGAAATTAAAAAAAAAAAACTAAAATTAAAAGGTTTTTAAAATTTTTAAAAAATTTTTCCCTTTGGGGATTTTTTTTAAGGCCCAAAAAAAACCCCCCCCCCGCTTTTTTTGAAATTAAAAAAATAATTTTTTTTTAAAATTTTTTTCCCCAAAGGGGTTTTTTTAAAAATTTTTTTTTTAAAAAAAAAAAAAAAAAAAAAA